>VZSZ01000798.1:461206-544693 GCA_013398815.1 Ibidorhyncha struthersii | reverse complement strand
CCAGTGATATTTGCATAGCTGTTTGAAATAGTTAATTGAGTCTTGTTAGACAGCCTAGCTTCAGTGCTCTTTGGCCTGTATGTTTATAATTATCAGCAAACAAGGGCAAAATACAATAAATTACTTCTGAGTTGAAGACAGGTCTTCCAAGGGTGGGTACTGCTGCTGCTGAGGGCAGTAACGAGATGTGTTAATGGACTTGGGAGGAGGGATGCCTTTCATTTTGATAGGTATCTACACAGCAGCAGTTTGGACTTTTGCCTTTTGCATGCGTATAAAATGTTTAACAAATGGAAAAGAAATCCCTTTGTATTCTGCAGTCCTCAGCCTCAGAGAGAAATAATCTAAATCTGGCAGCAGATGGAGCTAAGTGCCTTTTCTTAGAAAGATTTGGGAAAAATTATTTCAGGATAAGTTGAAGGATTTGTTTATTTTAAGACCTTGCAGTGCTGGTGTTTGCTAATATAGGTGCACTGGTAACAATTATTAAATGTAAGCAAAGCAAGTGAGAATTGCAGTATTGGGATGAAATCTGGTCCTATTTTAAGCCAGTGCGGGGGTAAATAAGCAGCATTGCTGCAGCTAGTGTTTAGAGATTGTCTTTTTTGAGCCCCAAGGTAGACTTTGAAGCTTGTGAGAAGCAGAGAAAATTACGCATGGGAAGCTTGTGAGAAGCAGAGAAAATTACGCATGGGAAGTTTGTGAGAAGCAGAGAAAATTACACATGTAATAGTTGGGTTTGCAGGAATAACCAAGCTGTGCAAAGAGTTGCCTTAGCAAGATCGTGATAAATACCTGTGTTGACTGTGTAGTCTCTCCTGGTAGAGCTATCTTCCTTTGCAAATAATGAAATAACTGTAGGACCAGCTTCTCAAACTCGACTCTTCTGTATCTCAGCTGAATGTCCTAAACACCAGTAAGTCTCTAGCTCTTTTTAAATTTTTTTTCTTCATCCTTGTCAGTAGTGGGTGAATTATGAATGAAGAAGGCTGGCAGCAGAGCTAATCATTCAAATCAAATTGTGAACCAAAATTTGAAAATGTAGAAAGATGTGGTTAGGTGTTGCACTGTCACAAAAGGAGCAACACCTGTAGAGTAAGACTGAAGTGAGAAGTCTTGATAGCTTTAGGGAGCTGAGAATTGGATTTTAAGATGGTGACCGTGCCATTTCTTATTTCTGTCCTCATTGCCAGTCCCACTTGCCAGTGTGTATAATAGCTTGACGTTAAGTTTTGTCAGCTGAGAAAACTTCTTAAATCCAGGTATCTCCGATTTTATTTTTCTGATGGCTTTTTTTTTTTTCTTTTTAATATTTAATTATCCCCAGAAAGTGGGGTGGGGTAGTAGTCATCTTTTCAGCAAGAAATTCAGGCAATATTGGGTGCAGCCTGATTTAAGGGCACAAGCATTGATAAACATTTATTCACTTTGATTGTTCTTATTTCTTTCATCAGACGGTTTGATTGTGGGCAGTGGACAGAGTGCTCATCAGTAGAAGTAATGCTGTTTTGCAGAACCTCCTTTGCAAATTTCTCTGAATCCGTCACTTGATTTGTTTATACATCCTTCATGAATTCATCAGTGACTGTTGGTAGAGGAGTCTAGCAAAAGGATAGGAGGACTTGCCAAATTCAAATGAAAGGAGAAACAAAATTAAAGAAAAAAAGTACCATTCAGGAATCCTGATATTTCTATTCTACATAGATTTTTGCACTCATTTTTGTAGGATCTGGTTACTGAATTCCTTCACTGGTGATTTTAACTCAAAAATGCTGTTGAATCATCCCAACCTTACATTCTTTCCATTCCCTATACGATGCCTTCCACTTTTGTTTTACCGTGGAACTTGAAAGGACAGTTTTTTTTCCGATCACATTGATGTGAAGCAGTTGTTACTGTTACTGCTATGATTATAATACTATTGAAATTACACCTTGTCCCTATAGTGCTTTATATCCATAGATTTCTAGTGCTTTTTGTGGGAAGGTCAGAAATGTAAAAGCATTGTCAAATTTGCACCTCAAGCATGCAGTCTGTGTCCATGACTAACCTGTGCACAGAAATTGGGAGTCTGTTTTTTATCAGTGGCTGACTTCAGTCTTGCTCAGATTTTGTTATGTGCTACATGTTGTTAAAGTCTGGCATAAAGTAAAAATCCTTGCAAGAAGTCATACTACTTTTATTATGTAAAGTTTTGGTGGAAGGTTAACTGGTTAACTTCTTTTTTTGTTGTTGTTGCTTTAGGCTTTGTTCTAACAGCAGGCTTTTACACAAGAGGAGTGACCGTACTGTCTTCCCTACTGCTGCTTGTGCAAAATTCATCCCCGCGTTGTCACCGTTTCCATATGTGCTGCTGATGGTGCTGAGCTTTTCTGAAGTCTTGCAGGTCTTATAAGATAGGAGGATGGGACCCAGCTGCCTGTTGTGAATGGGAGGATTAGTATGCAGGAAAATAGATTTAGGGAAAAAGTAAGGAATAGGACTGTGCTCTTGGTTCCCTCTTTTGTTGCCATGGGTAGCACTTAACCTGCCATGGATGTCATCTTCTTCAGTCAGAACCTACAGCCAGTGTATCAGGGCTATGTCCTTGTCATGGTATTTTAGTTCTCTGATACTGAGTGGTGGTGCAAACACATCTAGGGAATTTCCATCTTTGTCTCATTCCAGTTTGCCTATGTATGCCGTGTCTAATGAGAAAAGCAGTGCTTGAGCTATTACATTTTTGATCCATTTTACTTCTGTCCATTTTAACCTTTACTGTGTATTCTAATATCTGTTTGTTTGCTGGCTTTTTTTCTTGATTATGAAACCCTCGACAGGCTTTGGTTAGAATGTGTATGTGCATTTGTATATATGAACATGTTCAGATCAGACAGTAAATATTAATCAATACTTAAGACTTTACAAATATTTTAAGTTAAAATAGAATGCACTTGAAGCATGGAGCTGCTAATGAAGAAGATACCCACTGGATAGTTATAAATGATATGTTGGAAAAAGTTCACTTTCTGAAGGGCAAGGAAATTAACTGGATTACAGACAAGGACCCTTGGCTTTTATTTGTTTTTCCACGGGAATCCCTTCCGTATTCTGGGCTATTTGCTGTTCAGTTATAAGAACTGAATTGCTACTTAGAAAGAAAAAAATGCAGTAGGAATGCATTGTACATAGTGATTTTGCTGGTTAAGAATCAGGAGCCAAGGAAAAGGCAAAAATGCTTTTATTATGCAGAAAAGCAAAATGCTTTAGAGTTCATATAGATTTCCTTTCCCTGAAATTAATGTAATCGTGAATCAGAATTTGAGCATATTTGGAAGTTAGGGGGTCACAGGAAAATAAATTATGCATATGTAAATTGTCAGTCAAGTAAATCAATGCTAGGCTTATAGTTGTTTATACTTTACACGATTTTTGGACTTAGAACGTTATTCTAACATAACTTCAAGTAAATGTTCTATTAAGCTGATGCTTTATTTAAGTCTGTAAACAAAAGTTAGTTCCACTATTATTCTGTGGTCCTAGTGGTGCTTGTAGATGGTGTAAACCAGGAGGAGTTCTGTTAAAGTGTGTGTAGAATTATACTGATGCAAAATTAATGCCATGGTGAGCACTGCTAGTGTTGTATATTTATCTTACTTATGGACCTTGAACTTGCGTCTAAAGCTTGTCAGGGGGAAGGGAGAAATCCTATTACAGCTTCTAGTTTTCATCCTACAAACCAGTACTCTCAGCTTTCTGTGTAAGTCCATACATGGCAGTGCAAGTAGAGTTTCCCAGATGATTAAATTACATTGTTTTGAACAATTTAGATGATGTCAGGAACTGTTGCACAAAGAAACAAAGTTCCATTAATTACTCAAATATTTATTGTATTGGGGGTAATTTAAAACATAATGACAGCTTACTTCACCCTTTCTCTGTTAGCAAAACTTAATCCTAGTTTTCAAAAGGATACTGCCAAGCCTTTGGGTTTTAAGGTCTGTCTTGTTTTGGTTAATGAGGATAATGCACTGCTCTTCTAATTTTCCCAGGAAGTAGAAACTTTATAGGTCATATTTTTATAAAGCAGTTTCTTAATAACACAGTTAGCATTCCCCGTTCTGTACCCCATACCTTCTATACGTAGCTAAGTGTGAAGAAGAACTGGAGAGGCAATTTCTTTTGAAAATCCCGATCATGGCAAGTGTCACATCTTACCTTCTAAAGAGGAGGACTTTCATTTATCTTAGCTTTTCCTTGGGAGGTTGAGAGTTTATGCAATGTGAAGCCTTTCATCCTAGAGATCATTGGAAAGGTCATCCTTTAAAAAGGACTTCAGGTACATTGTGCTTTTACAGAAAGCATTTGACATTTTAATTTTTTTATATGTTTTTATTAATGCATTTTAATTACCAGACTAGCCACATACACAGCATCTATAGTGCATTTGATGCCATGGCTGAGTGTCCAAAGAGTATAAAATCACAATGTGGTAGAATTTGAAAGTAATCCTTAATTAATATTAGAGCTGAAGGATTTTACATTGAATTTAATGTCTATGTTTCAGTCTCACTTAAAATGAACAACATTACTGTAATATTTTTTTTAAACAACTTCTGTTAAATAGATTGAGGTAGTTCTTAAGGGAACGTATTGTCTGAAGAAATAAATATGTATTTAGAAGATGTTCAAGCTAAAACTGTGTGAAAGCTACATTGTAGTTTGCTATGCTTTGACCCTGTCAGCCTCATCTAGATGTCTGTGTTAACTTACCAGTGTGTTACTGGGTTGTAGTAGTGCTGGTGAAATGCAACATCTTAACTATAGTTATCTGTGGTCATTTCTGGAGAATACAGGCATCGTATTCATGGACAGACATGAATGTGTGGCTGTGATCACTACATGCTCTGGATTCTTTGACTAAGAGAAGCAACTAGTTCTGCTAGTTGTTCATGGCATGCTGCCATTTGCTCTAGAGAACTCTTCATTGACAGGTTACTCTGTACAGATAGATAGCATTTTTATTTTGAGGTTGAGATGCTTACCCGTCCTTTTAACTTGAACAGAATTTCTCTTTGGGGTGGTTAAAGAAGTTGTAGTAACCTTGCTACCAGGCTAGAGCCAGCACCAGCCATGCTTCTTCATTTGGTTGATCATGAGCATACAACAACAATTTTAATATTTTCTGTGCTCGGAGGTGGTTTGTCTCATTGAGTTATTTATGCTCATTTTAAGATGACTGAAAACTCAGTGAAATTGACTAATGTATAGTTGGAGCTGAGGAGAATTGCAGATGTGTTTGGAGTACATTTCTTAAACCAATGTACTTCATTTTGATGAGGAGAGGATTTTTTTCAGCTAACACCACCATTTATTCCCAGCCAAAATGAATGTAAAGAGAGTATAAAGTGCTGCCGAATTAGATTTCACATTTGTAGACTGCAGAAGGAAATGAGCACTAATGAGTGCTTACGAGTTTGTTATTATGTACCTTCGTGGTCCAGTATCGGGAAGAATATGCATTACCTGGTCCATATTTAAAGAGCAGACTGGCTGGCCCTAGCAATTAAATAGCTGAGATGTTATTTGCTTTAACAATTTATAGTAATTTGGAGCCAATGTTATGGTGAAGTGTGTGTAATTAAAATGGGAAACTAAGTGCTGTGGCAAGAGGTGCTTACCTAAGACCAGCTTCAAGAATTTTCAGGAACTCGTTTTCCCCAGCAGGCCTGCCAGATTGCGCTCTGCTCTCACTAATTATGCCGGCAGTCTGCCGTAAATAGTGCTGGGCAGGGTTCAGTGCTGAGCCTGAATTACCGGAATTACTGAATTGCCTGAATTTCTTCCTATAGAAAGAGTGGTGCATTAGGTTGGAACCTGCAACCACAGTGCCCTAACTAAAACGTGTGAACTCCTCTTTACCATGTGGTAGGTGGGCTATGAAGCAGAAATAGGATGCTTATCAGCAAAGCAAAGGCTGGGAGTGCACTTTTCTTTAAGGCTGGTCTCATAGCTGTGGGAGAACTTTATTTGGAGATCCTTGGTTTTGATTCTGAATAGACTTGGGCTAATTTTGCTCCTTTGTTTGAACTTTATTAAAGGGAATTTAATAATTGTCATTGTTCTGAGTGTGATGCTGCATAGTCAAAGGTATCCTCTGGGTCATGCAGCAGGTGGGAGGCAACAGAGGTAGCCAGCAGGGCAGGGAGGCAACGCATGGAAGCATGGCCGGGGAAATGGCCACAAAACCGTGACTTCCAGGCAGGCCTGGCCTGGCTGTTTCTCCAGCCCATTGCAGGAAAGGAAGTGAACCCCATTATGGTGGGATGAGTGTATCCCTTTATATGGACTAAAAATACTTTCTTGATGGAGCCACATGCATTGAAGGGAGAGAGATTTCTGCCTGCCCAGACATGATATCGCCCCTTCAAGAGTTCTGGTTATATCCTGCAGCAGCCAGGGCTGACAGCAAACTTGCAGCCACCTGTGTCCCTGGTGAGCAGCTGGTGCAGCCATCCCGTGCTCAAGAGATATCAGTTGACTTGCAGACAAAAATGGAGACATTCATTGTTTTATTTGGATGTTAGGACAAATGGCTGATACTTTCTCATTTTCCTCATAGATTGTCATTTTTATCAGTGTTGACCCTTTTAAGGACTGCAAAGTTAAGGCTTAAGATTAGTGCCATCTTACTTGAAAGCCAAGTATGCAGCGTGTTATGTTTTCCTTACTAATTAGAAGTATATCCCATCAGTCTGTAGTGTTTTGATCACCTTTTTAAATATTTTTTTTTCCTGGAAAGAGAAGATTTTTTTTCCTCCAACCTCTGTTGCAAATCAAAATCTGAAGACAAAGACCAGCATCTGGTCTGCTTGCTATAAATCCAAGCATAGCTCTTTCCTAACGTGTGGCTATAGTGCCTAACTAGAATAGCAAGAACTACTGCAACATGAAAACTTGATAAGTCTCTGATAAGTTGCACACCATTCTGGCTTGCCTGGTTAGCCTTCCTTAAATTCATTAAAAACCTGTCAGGTGGGTTTTAGCCTCTGACTGTTTTTTTTTTTTTTTTTTTTTTTTTTTTTTTTTTTTTTTTTTCTGGATTAATCCTGCAGTTATTGAATTACCGCCTCTGGGGACTAGGAAGGAGGGTATAACAAGATGATAAAAATCTAAAAATGTCTTCATTGCTTACCAAGTGAAATGTCCCTACAAATGCATTTGGTTCACTGAAGTATCAAACTACAGATTGCTAAAGTAGTTTTCAGTAATTGTAAAGAAGAAAAAGTGGTTTGAATACAAGCTTAGCACTTGAATACTAATTAGTCATCAGAGATGACTCAAATTTTGACTTCACAACTTAGTCCTTGCCAGTTCAATTTGATTCTTGTAACCGTTCTGAAGACTGAAAATGTTGAGGCAGCAGCTGTGTCGCTAACCAAAGCGTGGTACTAAATTGGATGCTCAGTGGACTTCACTGAACAGTCTTATGTTGTACTAGTAGGAACAAAATCTTGAAGATAAGCAGTCCCACTAAGTTGGGAAAAAAATAATTGGAAAGGATGATTAATTTGTGATTTCTTTTCACTTTCATTTTAAATAAATTACTGTGGAGGCAATTAAGAAATTTTTCCCATGTAATAAGTTAAGTTGATGAATTGTGGTGAAGCAGAAATGGCTTAGATTTATTTTGGGTAAGTACAGTCTATCAAATTAAAATTAGTAATATATTTTCTAACAGTCTTTCAATAAACAAAGAAGCCTCACTGGGACTGGTTTTATAAACGCTGTTTGTAAGTGATTTATCGTCACCTCAGTCTTTGAGGGTTTTGTCCGAGAATGGAGTGCAACCTTTCTCTGATATTATTTCAGGAAGAAAAATCAATACATATTAGTCAGTGAGTTATGGACAAAAGACATTCCTTTGCTGAATAGTTTTAATCTGATTAAAAGCTATTTAATGAACTATTTATAAAATTTCAGTTACCTCTTTAGAAAGTACTATGAGCAATTTTACTTTTCTGTGCTGCAGGTACTTAGCAGTAGTCATGTGGTATGCTAAAATCCAATGGAGAGGTATAAAGCATTGCAATAGCTTCATTGTGTTAAAGAGTTAATTTACAAGTGAAATTAAAAAAGATTTGTTCATGGAGGATCATTTGAGTAGGACATTAGAGTGGGGACAGAATAACAAAATTTGACCTTAAAAGAGTCTCCATACGTAGCTGTTTGGGTGGCACTTTTGGAAATCATGATTTAAAGCCTGTGGATATTCTGTATGTCTTATCACCAGTTTCTAGTCCTGAGGACTTTTGCGTCTTTTCTAAACACAAAGACTAACTAATGGTTTACTATGGAATTAATTTACTATAGATTAATGGAACTATAAACCAATAAGGATCAAAAATAAGGCTCTTACAAGAAGACTTAAAACACTGTATAATTTCATCAACTGTCAGCTAATTCTCACTAACTGGTAGCTAAAGGAGGACTGAGGTGCCCCAGCTAATAGTGTAGTATCTTGGGCATTATGAAGACATTCAGTTGTATTCCTGCTGTGAGCAAGGAGAGAAATCCTGCAGGAAAGCTGGTGGCACAGGGAAAGGCAGTGCAGAGATGCTGTCGTTCCCCAGGGATCCTCTTGCTTCTGACCGATCCACACCAGCTCATACTGGCCCCATGATATTCCTTTCCCAGTCTGAAAAGTAATCTAATAATAGAGGACTTAATAATAATTAATAAAATAGTGTACAGTCGTAGAAGAAATGCATGTTTTGAGTGAGAAGAGCTTGAAGATAAAGGAGTGGCGTATGTATGTAATTAACACAGTACAGTCCTAAACACAAATTACAATTTTTGATTATAGAATATATACCTACTTTATATACATAACTATAATTGCCTAAAGTTATAAACTTGAATTACAGTAACTTCATCTGAGATGTATATTAACTACAAAAAAGGCATTTTATATAACTGACAGGTGGTATGATGTTTTTAAGCAGTATTTTACAAATTATTTCAGAGGGTATTTCAACAGGTTTCATTTTTTTTCAGAAGAGATTCTGGTGGTTGTTGGTGGTGAAATACCTACATTTTCCAAGTTGCAGTTACCGAGATAGAGAGGGGCATACTCAGTCTTTACTCAGTACCCACTATTTTAACACCAGAACCACTCGATGTAAAAGTATTTACTAGAGTGCATGGCTTTTTCTTGCATCATATTTTAATCTGTCAAACCCTGAAGTTTGGTGGAGAGGATAATGAATGCTTAGACATCTCTCAGTGCAGCATAGCTGAGCAATATGCTGTGAGCAAAAATTTTACTGTAAAAATGTGTAGCTAGAATATGAAATCACAGTCAACTTCAAGATTAATGCGTGTAAAGGTGATCTGAACTTTTAAGATCTGCTTGTCTGGAAACTGTCTTTAAGTATATCTCACAGCAAGAGCCAAGCAGGCTCTTTGTACATAACAGAAGTTGGACACAAAATATATCCATAGAAGGTATTGAGCCAAATAAACTGCACAACAGTGGCGTGTATTTGTCCTTAAATTTTCAAGGGTTAATTTAAACCTTAATCATATTCTGTATTTTTAAAACTCTGTCTAGTATGAGGTATGCCCCACCCATGTAGTAACAGGGATGAAAATGGTATTCTGTTGTTGTAGAATACTGTATGTAGGACAGAGGTGCTCCTTAGATAGATTTCCATGTAACTGTTCTGCCAGTGAATCAGTTGCATTCAAGTGTAACTTAATATCAGGGAATAATGGTGTGGTATCTTAATCTTATTTTCCAGTACTTTTTCTTCAATTACAGTCTGCTGCACCCTGTAAGAATGCAGCAGTTTCAAGGGAGGTTCCAATGGGTAGCTGTGGAAATGTCAACAAAAAGGTTTTATTATTCTTCTGATGTTACGTGTTAGCTTTTCTGAAAACAGTCACCGAACTGGAGAGCTGAAGCAGGTGGGGTGCTTGTGTGTTATATAATACTTTTTCCACATTTAACTCAATGTTCATGTTCAAACTAGAAATCATTTTCAGACTAGGAATAATGGATGCACCTGTTTTGTGGAGGATTTGTACTCTAGCTGTTTAAGCAAGATTGAGAATGAAATTGTTAACCCATTCTGGCTGATATGACTTGTACTTTGGTTATAGGAATCTTCCAGAAAAGATTTAAAAATGCTTGCACTGACAGTCAGCAACTCTGGTTTGATTGCTTTTCAGTAGTCTACCTTTATGGAGCAAAAATTTAGTTTTTCACAAATTTCTCTATTTTAAAAGCCTTGCTTGGTCAATCAGGAAAAAAAAAACCCAAACTCAAAACACAACACCATCAAAAACCAACAACCAAACTTAATCCCCAAACCTTTTTATTTTTGATTCTGATCTTATGGGGTCGTGTTGTGTGTTGTCGTCGTCCCCCTCCCTCCCCCCCCAGTCCTACAAAAGTTGATTTTACCCAGTTTCTGTGATCTGCAAGTGAGCTTTGTGACAGTGTTTCTTATATTGTGTCAAGCTTAATATCTGAATTTCAGATTTAACTAAAATTGACTTTTTCTTTCCTATCCTAGGTCTATATTGTACCTATTTCAAGAAGAAAAATCTTAAGTTTAGAGTGGCAACTCAAACTTCCGTCTTCAGTTTCCTCCCTGTGAAGTGGGAATAGATTTCAAAGAGACTGGTGCACCTAGAAATAGGTACAGGCTAAGAACTGACAGAAGGCGCTATTTCCAATTGCGCTTCCTCAGTCTCACAGGTAAGTATGATTATTGGAGAGACTTACCTAACTGTGTAACTTAACATGCCATGTGCAGAGAGCTATCAATTGTGACTTCTACTGTTGTTATTCCGTGTGCCACCTGTTGACCCACAGAGGTCTGTGTGGGTTAGGACTCTGAAGACTCTCTTGATTTAGTAGTCTAGAGTATCACATCTCAGATACTGCCTGGTTGTCCCTTTCCATATTCCTCTGTTTCACTCAGTCTTGTTCTGCTGTTATTCTAATGAGGCTGTGAAGAGGGTTCCTAAGTCTATACCTCCCTCCATAAGGGCAACTGTCTGAGTCAGGCTGGCAGTACTGCAGTGTCTGTACAAGTAAATGTTTTGCACTATCTTTTCAGTGCTGCAGTTCTTAAAATGGATTATTCTTATTAAATCAACCCCATAGAAATAAGTGCTTTAACCACTGCTGTAATCTCATTAACTTTTCTTGCCACTGGAATAGAAATATATATTTACAGTGTTCTGAAACAGATAAGCAAGTTAACAGAAGGTGAAGGTAACTAGAAAGCCATAGAGATTATTAGTATTTATCTTCCTTGAAGTGTGATTATCTCTAGAACCCTGTTAGCTAAAGCAGGTATTGAAACAGAAAGAACTGGCATTAAGTAGGTGCTTTATAATATATAAAATGGGTGTAGTGTGTCTGTTCATAAAAATGATAGGTGAGGGAATGGCTTAAAACTGCGTTAGGGGAAGTTTAGGTTGGCTATTAGGAAGAAGTTCTTCACGGAGAGGGTGGTCAAGTGTTGAAACAAGCTCCCCAGGGCAGTGGTCATGGCCCCAAGCATGTTGGTGTTAAAGAAGTGTTTGGACAGTGTTCTTAGATATATGGTTTAACTTTTGGGTTTCCCGGTGTGTATTCAGGAGTTGGACTCAATGACGCGTGTAGGTGTCTTCCAACTCAGGATTATCAATGATTCTGTTGAATTTTCTCCTGGAACTCTTGTCTTCTCAAATCCTTATGTATATATAACCAGTCTCTAATACATTTCAGAGTATTCAGTGCAGGGATTTTCTGCCATACTGTTTGTGATTCTGTGACATAAAAGGTCTGTTAATGCAGAGTTTATATTAACTTATATACTTATGTTTAAAATGGCAATTAAGAGTGTGATGTGTTTTTCCTTTTTAAATGCATTAGTAGAAGTGGAGGTAAGGAGCAGGAGCTGGCACCATGTGACCATTCTGCTGTCTTTCAATAGCTGATATGTCTGTAGCTTATTCTTGTGATTATTCCTCAGTGCTGTCTTAGGGTCATTTTACTAAGTCTTCATGGAAGCTCAAATATGGTAACAAACAGTTGTGTTTTAGCACTACAAATCAGTTACAAGACTAATGACTGGAACAAATAAAGATCAAGATCATGAGAAACTCTCCTTGAGACATTTGACAGATTTCTGTCTTTGCAAAGAGTAGGAAACATCCTACTAAAATGGTAGTGTTTCACTCCCATTGTTTACAGACGTATGGGAACACACAGGCTGTAAAGGAGTAGAGAATTAGGCATTTAGTTTTGATACCAGGCTGGTATGATTACTCTACTTCTGTTTAGCTACACCAGGAAATCACAGTATCAAATATCTTGCAGCTTTTATTTTGTAAAATAAAATTTCCAGTATGTTATATTATATATCATTCCAACTTCTGCTTATAGATAAAATGATATTTATATTGAGGTAAGCAGTATAAAGTGAATGAAACAGATCTGGTGTCTGCTTATAATGAAGTACTACTTCCAAGCCTTTCGTACACAGAATAATGTGCCTTAATTTTTGTGGACAGACACTTAATACCATGAAAGAAATTATTTTTCTGAGCTAAATGGGGAGTAGTAAATACTACTTTCTGTACATCACATGTCAAAGGACCAGAGGAATGAAAAGAGGAAGTAAATGACAGTACGTTCAAAAAAAGTGCCACATGCTTATTTTATGTCCTGGCTGTAAGGTGACGGTACAAAGTTTCTTAGGTTAGTGTAATCTTACAGCATTTGAGAGTTGACCCATAGCAATCTTCTCCTAGCTTTCTACTAGTGTGAACAGAATCCAAGGTTTATAAGGTGACACACAGTAACCTTGCTTTCAGCCAGCACTGTCTTGGCCATGGTTGAAAATCTAGGCTCTTCCTTGGGTAATTAAAAGGTTTAGTTGGCCTTTTGTCCTTCCATTTTATGCTAGAGTAGAGCAATAAACAGAACTAGCCTGGTTTTCTGTGAAGAGGTATGAGAGTGTGAAGTGCTAAGGTATGAGATATTGTTGTAGCCCAGATGCTTTTAAAAACATATGGCATGAAGAGGAGTTTATCTACAGGAATCAAACTATGACAGCACAGTCTGGAGACCTGAAACTTTGCAGAAGACGATACGGGTGTCCCTGTAGACAAGCTGAACGTGTGAAAGTGGTGTATCCTCTCAGTAAAGAAGGCCAAATGCATACTAGGCCGTAATAGCAAGGACATAGAGAGCAGGTTGAGGGAAGTGATTATTCCCCTCTATTTGGCACTTGTGAGACCATACCTGAAATACTGTATTCAGTTTTGGGCTCCTCAGTACAAGAAATGCATTGACATACTGGAGCGAGTCCAGAGAATAGGCCATTGGGATGCTAGACCATATTATGTACAAGCAAAGGCTAAGAGAGCTGCATTTGTTTAACCTGAAGAATAGAAAGCCAAGGGAAGATAGTATTCCTGTCCTAAACCATGTAATGGGTAGTTAGAGAGAAGATGAAGCCAGACCTTCTGGCAGGTGCACAGTGATAGAACAAGAGGCTGCAGAGAGAAGTTGAAATGAAGTAAATCCAGTTAAATAGTAGTGTCCTGGTTTGAGGTAAAACAGAAGCAATTTTCATTTTAGTGGCCAGCTTTGCCCAAACCACGACAAGTAGAAAAACTATTTTACATTGAGGGTTGTCAGACATTAGAATTGGTTACCCAGAGAGGTTATGTAATCATCTTTGAAGATATTCAAACTCGTTGATCTCCTGAGAGCATTTCAATATGTATTAATCTATGATTCTAATTTTGTAGTCTGCCAGAAGTGGTAGAAAATTTTACTCAAAGATACTATTTTGCAAGAGGTTTGCCTTGAGAGGATATTTCAAAATGACCTGAGGTTGCAAAAGCTCATTCCTACCTCAGTTAAATGTAGCTGGTTTTTATCGGAGCAGGCTAGAATGAAAAAATGTTCAGTTAGTGTTGTCCCAGCACAGCTCCGTTTCTCTCCAGATAGCCATGAGAGAGAAAATACTGTCTAACATTTGGTATATTCAAGACTGATGTATATCTCAGTGTATGCCTTCAAACTTCTTCAGCTTCCACCAGAAAGTAAGTGGGTTCACTTGCACTTATGACACTACCTTTGAGATGGAAAATATATGTGCAGTTTCCAGGTGAACTGGAAACAGTACACTTAGATTTTGAGGCATTTCTTTATTGTCTGTTTTTATAGCATTCAGGTTATGTGCGCACTGAGGTTTCACACATGTGGTATGAGTTCTGCATTTCCTATATGTGATCTCCAATTAAAATGTTTTGTGTTCTGGCACACACAAAATGTGATTTTTTTTTTGTGTTAGTGTAGCATGCAGATGGGAAGTCTTGCCCTTCACTGGAATAATAGAAGATCTATTCTTCTCTGTGGTCAGCCCCTGACTATGAATTGGACAACATACTTGTTCTCACTAGCGGTGACTCCCCCAAACTCCTAGCATGTAGCTGTATAAGAAACGAAAGGTTTTTTGCCCCCAGACTGGGGCTGTATATTTGTACTGTTGAAGTCGACCTATTTTCTGACAACAGACCAACTGGACTTTATAACTATGTTTTGCATTAAAATTTGTGATAGTATCTTCTATCAAACAAGGTCTTCTGTTGTTAATGTTTTTTTTTTAGGTAATAAGGTATTAATAGCACTTAAGAAATTTGTAGAGCTCTTTAAACCTTTCTCCATTTTGTGGATTTAAATGTGAGGTTTGAATTAGAACTGGCAAAGACAGAAGTAAATCACGATTCTTGTGAATTAATTCATGAGTGGACTGAGAGATGCGTAATACAAGCAGGCTGATGGTGAAAACTATCATGTAACTTGCTACTGTGCTTCATCCCGTTAGAAGCTTCTGCCCCTGTGTTTGCTGCCTCTCCTCAGAGGAGAGGAGAACTTTTATGCTGGTACATTTTGTGGTGAAGACTCTAGTCTCAGTGAAAAAGTTACCAGATTCCTACGTTACAAGGTGATGAATTTCTTGCATACAAAGTCAACTTAATACTTCCTAATGCTCATCTGAATAGTAATAGTACATTTTGACAATAATAGGATTACTTAAATTGTTGTTTAAAGCTACAGAGGTTAAATTCTCTGAATTGTTTATTCACCATTCATATGCACGTCTTAGGTTTTAGTTGCTATTTTTTCACACCAGTTAAAATCAGGACAGGGAATAGCTAAAAGACGGCTGTTTCTTTTTTTTTTTTTTTTTTTTTTCCCCCCTAATTATTTGCTTACATAATTTTCTGAAGAGTCTTGAAGGTACTGGTATTCATCATAGAGATGGCAGTCATGCCCACATCATTTGTACTTGTGATGGAAGATCTAATAAAGGTGAGGAAAACTAAATGAGAAAAGGGACAAAATTCATTAACTTACCATAGCAAAATAATTAAACCTGTGTTAGTGAGCTGGTTATCACAGTGTCATCTGATGTAACAAACAATTTGTCTTGTAACCACAATGAATACTAATACTATATTCCTTTTGTCCTTGTTTGTGTTGACAGGAAAAGAGAGGCTATTGTAATTAAGGGGAAGGGGGAACTCTTCATCTTGAGCTGCTCAGGGAGCAGTAGAGTTGTTATATATGAAACGTATGAAGTGTGTGTCCATCTGGTGATTCCACCCCCCTACCCCCCCAGGTTCTATTTGTTTGTTTGCATGTTTTCAGTAATAGCCTGGTTTGTACTTGGTACTGGTTGCTGCCTGTGTGCCTGGCTATGTGTCTGTATAGCTAACTGATAACTCCTGCTTTAATGAGGGAAGGTAAACAGTTTATTTATATATCTAGGACTGAAGTACTCTTAAAATTCTCAGTGTCCTTGTTTCTAAACTGTCAGAAATCTATAACATTTTTATTCATTTGCATATTATAAAATATTTTTTTTTGTGGATGCTTAACTGAGAATTCGTTGTTTCCCAGAACTTCAATCTCTTTTGTTGCAAAGAAAACTGGCGAAAAGAGCTCTTTTTGCCAAATCATGCCCCTGGCTATATTGATTTATTTGGAAACGTGAAATTGTTCAAAGCATGCCTGCATTTAATTCATGATTATGTAGAACAGTGTGAACCAAATTTATGTTGCTGTGCTACAATTTGTGCAAATATACATATACTAGAGAAGAATTTGGCTTTCAAGAGTAACTTATGAGAAAGGAGTATAAAGAAATAAAGTTACCTGTGGCCAATAAGTACAGACCCCATAATATTTTTCACATATTAGTAATTACTTATAATATAGTATTTTCTACAATATTAATCAAACAGAAAAGGGAAGCTGTAGATTGTACCTTCATAGTCTTTGGCCCAGTTTGGTAAGTTTTCACAGATCTACATTTGCTCTCAGTTGTTCATTAATAATTCTGTTAAATTCTAAGGGTTTCATAGTGTATAAAGCATTATACACTTTGGAGTTATTCACATTATCTGCACTAGACAATTCTCATCAGCTATCTTCATCACTTGCGGGGTATGATGACTTTACAGTGTTGACTGGTTGTTAAGTAACTGAGAGTAGGTGGTATGAATGTTTCATGGTTTCTTGAGATATTTATCTAATTTTTTTCAGATTCTAAATTGTATCTTCATCCATGCCCTTTACACTGCAATGAGTAGGTTAGATAAAAGGGAATAGAAATGTCACAATCTGTCTTCTTTATTCAAAATTCCCAAGTGTAGAAAGAAACACAGGGAGTGTAATTGTGAAAACAGTGTATTTGAGCGTGCCCAGGTGTAATGGGTTGACCCTAGCCAGCAGCTATGTACCCACCCAGCCATTAGCTTACTTCCCCCACAGTGGGACCCGGGAGAGAATTGGAAGAGCAAAAGCTGAGAACTCCTGGCTTGAGATGATGTAGTGAAACCACATGCGCAAGCAGAGCAAAATAAGGGATTTATTCACTATTTGTCATTGGCAGGCAGATGTCCAGCCACTTCCTGGAAAGCAGGGCCTCAGCATGCATAATGGTTACTTGGGAAGATGAAAGCCATAACCACAAACCTCCTTCCTCCTTTCCCTGAGCTCTTATTGCTGAGCACAATGTCATGTCGTAGGGAATATCCCTTTGGTCAGTTTGGGTCTGCTGTCCCAACCGTGTCCCCTCCCTGCTTCTGGCACACTTTTGGCCTACTCACTGAGGTGGACGGAGTGGCAAAAAGGAAATCACGATGCTGTGCAAGCCAGAACACTGGTGTGTTACCAACACTGATTTAATCACAAGTCCAAAATATAGCACCATACGGGCTGTACGGGATTAACTCTATCCCAGCCAGACCCGGTATATCAGGGAAGGCATCATTCATTCAGAGGAATTGTTTGCTGTCTCTCTGTAATAAAGTTATTAACAACAAAAAATGTGAAGATCTATATGTTATAAATATGACATCTGCTTAAAACTCTGCCTCCTTCTTGCTAGAAATGTGTTAGACTGAAAGGTGGGAACTGTAAAAACATGTATGCACTTATTTTATTTTATTTTTTAAATTTAAATTTGGTGGGTTGTCTTGAGCTCCATGGCTGTGCCACCATTAAGGTACTTATACTGTTTTTAGCCTTACTGTTGTTTACTTATTTTACATCAAAATCAGTATTAGTTGTCAGTTAAATTAGTGTGCTTTGTAAACATGCATTTCACGTTGTGTTGGCCTTCTGTTAATTTCATTTGTGATTATGTGTACTATATTGCTTTGTATGGAATTTCTCAAAACCACAGATGGAGGTTAAAAAAAAAAAGATTTATTAATAAATATTTTCCTAAAACTGACATGGCTTCATGTGAGTACTAGCACCAAAGGAGGAAGAGGGAGAAAATAATGGATTGAATGCTGTGCTTCTGAGTGTACAGTTTTGTTTTTACCTGAATATCCACTTTATGGTAGAATGAAGTTTCACTTGGTTTGAAGGAGGTTTCTTTGCTAGTTGTTCAAGTCCTGGCAGGAGGTTGCCATGTGTGACTTCTGTTGATACACAACCACCTTTCATGCCTGTGGATATTTTGTGTTCTCAAAAAGGTGGCTAAGTCAGTTTTAGAAATCCATGGAAAAAAATTGTCATCTTGGTGATGTAAAGGCCATAACGCAGAGAATAGACTCTTAGCCTATTTTTAGTTCCTCTTAGCTCCCACAGACACATTTTCCCACATCACTAAACCATTGTGTGGTTTCAGCAGTGAGTTTTTGCCTGCTGTTTATAGCATGAATGTACAGGGAAACAATTATTTTATTAATCTATAACTGACTTCACAAGAGGTCTAGTAGTAAAGTAAAGGGTACATGTGGTCCAGTATTGTTCATAGTTTTCCTGGTTTTGCTTATTGGCTGAATTTCTGTCTGTTGCAGTTTTCTGTCTCTGTGAACAGGATGTAATTCAAGACCTACTTATCCTGTCCCTATCCAAATTGTTGCATGCAAACCAATAAAGAAAGAAACCTAAACCAGCTAAAATGTCTCATTTTGCTAATAAGAGTCCTTGTTAGGTTCCATCAAAAGTAGTGCAGCATTTGTCCAAGATCAATGTAATAACTTTCTAATAGTAATTTAAATGATGATTCCCTGAGGTGGTAAAAACTAATGCCAAAGCCATCCAAATGACTTACTGTGCAACACCATATCTTGCTACTTTGGTAGCAGGTTTGTTTAATGTCAGAAAAACATACAGTAACAAATAAATATATAGCCCTCCATCTGCTGTTCACCATTCTAAAAAAACTTGTTGCATTGCAAATAGGATGATGAAGCAGCACAGTGTGATGTTAAAAGGAATGCAAAGAGACGTTTTACTTTTCATTATGGCGGATGCTGTCCTTGGTTTCAGTTTAGTGAGACATGTTTAAATCAACCTTTCTTCATGCAGGCAGCATGTCAGCACGTAGGGCTGGCTTGCAGAATCTGGGCCCTTATTTGAAAGAAGAGTTTCTGTGAGATTGGGTTGTAGTCAACTGATTTTTAACCCTTTTGGCTTACTTATGTCATGGTAAGAAAAAAATATTCTTAAAGACTTGAATTTGGAGCATTACAAGGAAATTCTGTATTGCGTGCCATGTAGTCTATTTGACAATCGCCATTACTGCTCTTAAAGCTTTTTTCTTTTCTTTTTTTTCCCTTAAGCAGTTATAATTTCTCTTGGATTTCTCTCTTAGCATTACCATCAACACTGTAAGCTAGGGCTCTATCAGGCCAGGCAAATGAAATGTGCTATTGCACACTGTTACAAAGAGATGAAGTGTCATTAAGCTTGGCCAAATGCATTTTTTCCCAAGAGAGAGGATTAATGAAGAAATGAACTGTATCTGAGAGATGTTGGTTATGCTACTCGTTTGATTTTTCAGGAAGTTTTTAGATGATGATAATTTGAGAAACTGAGTAGAACCTGTATAGCTTTTAACAAATGATCGGAGAACAAGCTTATAAGTAACTTTTCTATTTTTTTTAACAACTCTGACCTTTTTAATTGTAGGTAAACATTGCCCTTTTTATAAAGGACCAAAAGCCTTCTCTCGCAAGTGCGGAATTCAATTTAAATCATGTTTCTTTTAACCTATACTTAAAAAAAATATTGTTTTAGACGGAAGCCTTAAAACTTTCACAAAACCACTAAGGGTATGTCTTACTGAAGTTTACTTATGAGATGTTGTATTATGTTCTATTTTGAGTTCCATTAAATCAAGTAAGTGTACAGGAGGAATAAGCTATTGCCCCAGGTAGAGAATTGGGCCTTACTAACTTGCTGCAAATGCTGATTTTTCTGTATGGCTATTGATACATATTTGTATAATGTAAATATAATGATTACTTTATTTCCTATTTTATTTTCCAACAAAATGTTTTTATTATATTTTTCTTCTGTTTTTAGCAAAATTATGAAGTTGCTTTCTCATTATAAGACTGCTAGAGCTGAGCGGTCGTGAAATTGCACATATTACTGCTCCCCCTTTCTGCTCATTGTAGAACTTAAAGGATGGATTTCAGGTGGCCATGCTTAATTGAGCCTTCAGTATTTGAGTAAAGAGTTGATTTGCATACTTGAATATATTTTGCACCTTATTTGATCACTAACTAATCAGTGCATACAGATGGCAATCAGATTTCTGATCTGAATACGCAAACAGTAGCTTGTGAATGCAAGCAAGGCCTGTGAAGCTGCAGATTGGGAGAACTACTCAGTTGGAATTAAAAATTATTAATATGTCTCCTGTGATTATGAAAGTGGAGGAAATGAGGGTTTTTCATTAGTACTTTGTAAGGACTTGATAATTTATTCATGTGTGGAAGATGTTGGTGAGAAAGTAAAAACTGGCTGAGGACTAACTCCATCTCTGTATCCCAATTTCTTATTTTTAAACTATCTACAAGAGCGATACAAGTCTCATCAATTACTAAGCAGCAAGTGAATGGAACAAGGACTTTCAAAGTATGTTTCTCCTTTCTCAGTTTTTCCCCTTCCCTGTGAAAAGGACGAGTTCGGGTGCACGCTGCATGAAGGTGCCCACATGGTCTTGTGTATTCCATAGAAAATCATTTGAGGTTATAACACCAATTTGTTCTTGCATCCTAATTGCCGTAAGTTTTATTAGCAGTTAAACAATCTATATGGATAGGTCTGAAGTCCATCTTCAGACAAAATGGCTGATTCCAGTTGCTGTTTTCCTGCCTTTCTCCTCATTTTTTAATCTGTGTTAAGAACCAAACTGGTAAATTGCAACTGAACAGCATGCCATTTTTTTCCAGAGTACTCCACTGTGCTGTACCTTGGAATACATCTTCAGCCTTTTAAAATAATTAGTAAGCTGAAAGCTCTTTGTATTTCCAAATTTGAATATGCAGAGCAGCTGTACCACTGTGTAATGTATACAGGTTCAAAACAGTGAGATTCTGGGGAAAATGCATAGATCTTGATTCTTTGTAATGTAAGTTATTGGTGACACCTTGATTTCAGGTTTAGTTCCTTTGCTTACCAGAGCTGAAGAGTCCATCTTAGTGCTGTGATTGAAACGTTCAAAATAAAATTCTTTGCATCCTGAATTGCACGGTCGGGAATATCTAGGAAAACATCCAGACAATTTTATATGATCTTAAGAACAAACTTTAGAACTATATGAAGAACTCTGTTAACTGTTATGGTGGAAGAAAGCTCTGTGTTTTTATGCACTGTAACACTTAGATGTCTTTATTTAGGGCAAATTTGTATTTCTTCATTCCGGATAGTTAGGCATCTTTGAAACACTGTAAAAGATTATAGGCTTTGGAGGCAGTAAGGAGGGGGATTCAAGTATAATAGAGATGAGGCCCAAGAGCAGTTTGTGTGAGAAAAGCATGAATCAGTGGATGTTTTATAATCCAGATACATTGTCCAGCCCATTACAATACTGATTTGAAGGGGCAGAAGAAGCTCTAATCATTCTGCCAGTGAAATGAAGCTGAACTTTTAGATTACTGTTACTGTCAGTATTTCTTCAAACATTTCTATATTCTCTTGCAAAACATTGTATTTTTGCTGTGTATGTCAACAGCTTTTGAGAGTGAGATGCGTTAGGCTGCTTTACTTGTCAGTCATGCAAGTTGAATTTTTTAAAGTTTCTAAATGGTGAGCCTAAAAATATGTCTTGACTTCTGGAGTTACTTTTTTTCCATCTTGTTGTTCAACAGTCCGTAGCCACTTCAGCCTTGGAAGTGATTTCTTTCCATGAATGCTGTCAGCTATAAAACTCACACTATTGACCTATCAGCAGAGTTCTCCCTGAAAATAATTAAACTTCAGAACCCTGTTCTTTCAAGGAACTTGACCTCTAACTGGCTTGACCTTCGATTGACTCCCCAGCCTGCTTTGCACTTAACTGAAATTTCTGTGATGGTAACATCATTAAGGATGCAATTTCCTTTCCCTTGGAAATATTAGCTACGTTGGCAAAAACCTTCCCACAAGCATTTTCATATGTGCGAAAAGTCACTGTGTTCAAGGGAAAACAATGATGTTGCTTGTTGCATTAGGGTATTCATTAGGTATGCTGCGGTGATAAAATGAAATGGTCCCTGCATTAGGTGAATCTACTGGAATATCTCTTATGACTAGTGAGGTTGTAATCCAGCATTGTAATCCTGGCCAGCATTTTAATACTTGTGTACTTTACTGTAAAGGTTCCTTTGATATGCAAATGATATTTTTGTAATCCTTTATGTTACAAAACAAGCTGGTGTTGATTTTTAACTGAAACTACTGCATAGCTGTTTCATTACTAGAAGTTTACTCAGCAGCAACCTATAACATAAGATTAGTTTTCATGTAAAAAATGTAAGATAAATGGGTTTTATATGGTATATTATTCAATTTGCCTTCCTATTAAATGGAGTAATCAAGTAGCATAAGGCAGCTTTTCAAAATAATGAGATTTTCTTTCATCAGAATAGACATTTGTTTTAAATAAGTCATTAATCATGTAGTTAAAGCACTTATTAAGAATATTCTTTGATTTGCTTTCCTTTGTCTAAATTCGATCTAGGGGAGAGGCTATGATAAAAGAGGCTGATAAAGCTATTTATTATAAAGAAATTAATATTGCTGGTATCTTGCTATTAATTGTCTTTCGTTTTACTTATTGGACCTAACCTTTCAAGCTCTGGAGTAGGTTGGTTTAACATTTTCCTTTTTGGTAACTCAAATATTATGGGACTAGTTGAATTTATTTAAAATACTCACTTCTGCATCTTTAAACAGAGGTGTCAGTGAGTGCTCAGGGCTCCAGGTCTCTGGGGCTCTCCAAAGACCTTTGCTGCCCCTATTAGCTTTGCTGTTGTGACCACGTTATATACAGCCTAGGTAAGTGCACGCATACTCCCCAGTGCCTGTACAGGGCACTGAATCTGTCCACAGTTTAGACTCTGTGTTGTTTTGGGGGTTGGGGGAAGCACCTTCCGCATGTGAACCTCCTGCTGCTTGGAGCACAACTCAGCAGTACAAGGAAGTGCTTTTCTACAGGCTGTGGAGTAGGAGGCGTGAAGTTCAGAGACGTGAAACTTTAAAGTTATGGCAAAACTGTAGAAAATGAAATCTAGAACTAAAAATAGTTCCAGAAAATTGTCTGTTAGGTGATTAAGAAAAAGACTGGGATACTAGTATCAGCACACATTTTTATACCCTGCTGTTCGAACTCCCTTTTGTCACTCAAATTTGGTTTGAGCATGTAGGGAATTGGGGAAGAAGTGCAGTGAGCCTCAACTACAGCATGCAGAAGCTTGATGTGAGCATCCTGCAATGGGCTATGACTGGTCACTAATTCTACGCTGTCCATCTCTCAGCCTTCTTTAATTGATGCTAGGGTGCTGTTTACATTTTCAGGATCAAGGCTTCTGCTTATATGCAAAAGCATATGACTTTTTGTGTTTGTCCTTTTTCTTTTTCACTTGCAAGCAAACCACCCTATTTTTCTCTTTGCTTGAATAAAATAAAAAGTCTAATAATACACGCCACCCTTAATTCTGAATTCACTCTTAATTCTGAGGACAGGTAGAAACCAGGAGTTTGCAGAATATCTCCCTTCCCCTATCCTCACTTCCACAGACACACTTCAGAACTGAAGCTTCTGCTTTCATAATTTTAGAAAAATTGACTTATTTTCACTAAAAATTAAAGGCTCAAAATATAACAAAGAGTTCTCATATGAAATCTCACAAAGCCACTGCAGGGTAACTGAGAAGATTTTCATGTGACTGTAAACATATCTTACTTTTCCATGGCTGAGCAGCCCAGAAGTATAAAATATTTATTTTATCTCTTAAGCTCTTATCAGCTAAAAAGGAAAAAAAAGAAATCTTTGTAGTAGCTTTTCAGACTCTAATTGTATTTCAAAAGCATAACTCTTAAATGGAATTTTTGTGTAAGAGTCTTAAGCTCAATATTTTAAAATCTAAATGTAAACTAACACTTCATAGATGTAAATTGTGAAAGGGTTTTTTGTTACTTTCTTCCTTTCCCAGCTTTGAAATTTTACCTCAAGGTCAGGTTAGAAAAAGGCTGTACAGGAGTAAGTTGCTGGAATTCAGTGTAAATTTAAAACAGACAGCCCCTGCGCAATTAAATGGTGTTTACAGACAGGGTTACTAACATCACTTTGTAAAAGCTTCTGATAAAAAGAATTTGCCACTCCAATGCTACAGACCAGTGGAGGATATAGAACAGAAATTTGACTGAAAGAGTAAACAGCATCTTGGTGCTAAACTGGATGGTGGTGCATTATAAGTCAAGATCTTGCAGGTGTTGACACTCCATCTTCCCTCCTTCGTATACACAGAGACCAATTCGCAATGACCGCAGATATTCTGTGAGGAATTTATAGCTGTAGGTTGTTTTTTCATTTGCTTATCCCCAGTATGTGTTGTCTTAGTTTTGTTAAGTTGCATTGATAGATGTGATGGTGACGTGTGTTCCACAGGGCTGTTTTAGTTCAGCAGGTGTATGCTAGGCTGTATTATGTTTTGTTATATGCCCTGGTAATGATATTCAAAAAGCGGTAAAAAAGTGCTTCCAAGTCAAATGGTCAATAAGTATTTTCTAAGCTAATTTAATACTTCTTTTTAAGACTATCCTGTTTTGTGATAAAGGTAATACTATTACAATCAGATGGCAATAATCATTCAAATAACTTTCAGAGCTACAGGACGCGTGTAGGAGAGCTGAAGCTCACCTCCGCTAGGGGTGCCTCTCCTAGGGATGCCTCCCTCGTGGTGGCTGCAACCATACACTGCACTAGGGCAGTTGCACACCTTGGCTGTAGTTGAGGCTTTGGCTTGTGTGCAGGCTGCCAATTGTGATTGGAGTTGGTGATTAAGTAATAGTATGTTATTCTGATTTTATTAGTATCGTCTAGTGTTAAAGTCAAAGCTTGGAATTGGATTCCTTTATTTGCTAGGTGAGATTTTTCTCAAACTCTTCACTGTTGTTTCATGTCAGGTGATGATCCTTACTGACACTTGCACATCTCACATGCACAGTGAAATAGGTGACAGTGCTAAAGCCTTGTTCTGGTACTATTTTTTGGAGATGGAAGTTGTGTGATGTATCTATGAATCTTGAGAATTCCCTTGGAAGCACAGAAGTGAACAGAAACAGGTTGGTCGTGGCTCTGCGTGTGTATTTGCAGAGGGCTGCCACAGGGAAGCGTGACAAGGCCACAGAGTCTCTTAGAGAGAGGAGAGGAGAGGAGACGAGGCTCACCATTAGCTATGTCAGGGCATACAGTGATAATTCCTTAGAATCTATACTTGTGGCAATGCATTGTTTATCAGCTGCTGATGCCCCAACTGTCGCCCTCATGGCTGAGTGTATTTGCTCTTCAGCTAGAAACTGTTCCTATTAACTTAGCCTTGGATTTCAGTTTACAGCACGCTAGTCTTCAAAGATGGCAGTAAATTCTATTGATAGAGGGCAGAGATTGTGTTCCAGAGACCTAACTTGCATCTAAACCCTCCCAAGGGGCCTTGCTGTGGCTCAGAGCTTCATGCTGATGGAATACGCAGCCAACTTGCTTTTTAAAAATGATTGGTTTGTTATTGCTGTGCTGAAACAATTTGACTGGTTTAAAAGGGAAAATAATGAAGTAAATCTACAGCCAGCATTTTAAAATTGCAGGAAGAAATGGTCTAAAAATATGAAGACTTGTAATTCTTTTATATGAACTATTTTTCTGTGGTCACTTCCATGTGCTCACAGGGAATTATTTCTGCCTAAAGCTGTTTTGTGATATAAAACCAATTCTTTCTGTAAGAGTATCTTTATACTTCCCTGTAAAATAGTTATAAGCAATATTTTTGTACCTTCCTACATAAGCTGTATATGATTCCGGTGCATTGTGGATTTCTTGTTAGAGTGACCTTTAGAAAAATGTCTCAGGTTTCGGGCAAGATAGCAAAGTTGGCAGCAGTGGTGGCAGCTTTTTAAAGTGTTGCAGTGGGTATCTCAAATCTATAAATGTGTTTGGAGGATACAGGATAATAAAATCAGGGGAAAAAGAAAAAGCAACAGATACTGGTAGGAATACCATTCTTTGCGAAGAAAGAATAGAAACCTGGAGTAGGACAGGGAGACAAGTTGTGAGGAGTGATAGGATATTAAAGCCCTCAGTATTTGATCTGGGATGGGTTGGGGCGAGTGGATAAAGGCAGAAAAGTAATGTTGCAGAACAGAGGTTCTGGAGAGAGATCCAAGGCTTTAAAGTGCTTGGTGCCACAAAGCACCACTGTCTCAGCATCTGTAAATAAATTCTGCTTTTGGGAGGAAAGGCTGGGGGATTGCTGGTTTAGAGCTACTGCTGTTAACAGTTCTTTGCAGATTAACAAGTAAGGAAGGGATCAACAGTGGGATGAAAACAAGCTGGATCAATGGTCTTTGATCCATAAAGAGAAGTTCCTAGGCCAAGCCTGAAGAACTGAAGGCAACAACTGCCTTCCTGAAAATACAGGTATGAGAGTGACAAATGCCCCATAAACTGCCTGCAACGTTTCTAATGTCTAGGTTTGAACTGTACTGGGAAGAGATGGTTTCCTGAAGGTCCTGTGGAGAGAGCGTCATTCTGAGGTATAAAGACTTCAGTGGCAGTCTTGCTGCAGTCTCGGATACTTCTGCAGTTTTATCAAAACTATATTTGTTGCTGATTGCCTGGCTCCTTTTTATAAATAAATTTTAAAATCTCCTTTGACGAGAAATCCTGTATTCCAGCATAAATTTCTCAGTCTATATAACCATTTCCTGAGAAACAAGGTTAAAGAGAAAAAAGATTTAACTTTTGATGCCGTTTCATACTCTACTAAATTGCCTCTAGTGTATGCATCCTTCTTGCAATAAATATTGTAGAATAGGAACAGTTCATTAATATGCTGGGCAACATCTTACACAGACTAATGTTATCATACTGATTATTATTCTAAAAATCATCCACGGTGCCTGATTTCCTTCAGTATACTTGACAGTGGATGTGATTGCAGAGAATATTTACATTTGTAACACTGTTTGGAGTATAGTTCAAACATCCTGACTCCTTTACATAATCTGCAAATTGGGTAGTTTTAACATATCACTTTAATGTCATGTCTGTATTTATTACGGAATCTCCCAGATTTACTCTGAACTTGTGAGATTATGGAACTATTTAGGATCTCTGTATTTATGTTCCTTTAAACACTCTTACCTAGCTGTTCATGCAGAAATGTTTGTGCTTTTCAGAGTGAATGTTTTTTCTTTTGCATATCTTTGCTTTGTGGAACTCCAGTCTCTGGGATTTTTGGAAGTTGTGAAAAGCTTCTTTGTTTCAGTGGTACAGCACGATTTCATTCCAATCTGTCTGTGGATTAGTATATTTTCATCCTTCTGTCATTATGGTGAGAAGGAAAAACACTTTTTTATGGCAAAACATGCAATTAAAATGTAAACAATTAATTTTCATTATTTATTCCTTCAAGTGAAAATTTCCTTTCTTCGAAATATTTAATTGTTAGGATCTTTGTACAGGTCAGGAAAATGCAGACACCCATGAATAATACTTGATCTAAATGTGTGTGTATTCATTACTGGAGCAACATTGTGCAGGAAAAGTGTGAGTCCTGTCTTTTTTTTTTCTAGACTTTTATCCTTAGGTTACTGTTTTCTCCCTTTCAGTGGTCGTTGAAGATATTAGTATATCAATAATCTTTAATAACATTCTTTACTCTCTAGGAAAATAGTCTGTGTGCAGTGGGCACAAAATTCCTCAGTAATTGTACCACTAGGTGTGCTATTACTATTTTCACCAATAAATCCAGACCTGGCAGTATTTTCTCTGCTTGTACAAAGCTAAAATGAAATTTCTAACATCAAGCCTGCCTAGAACAAAATTTTGTCTGCCAATTATGAACAGGCACACTGAGAAGCCAGAGGGCTACAGTAGGAAAGCACTGGTTGTCTATTCAGTGGCCAGTTTTCTGCCAGTTTCCTGGATAATCGTTCCAGTGGAAGATGTGAGTCAGCTTACATGAAATGACGTTGCATAATCACACAACTGCATGTCAACTGAAAAGGCACGTTACTAATGTATTAGTGCCGATAATGCAATAGAACCAATGTCTAGATTGAAGGTGGGACTGATGGAGGAATCATCAGGGCAGGGTCATAATAACAGCATGTCGACAAGGAATCTTTCAAGCAAATTCAGCATGTGGGCCCAAAACTCCTACCAGGTGTAATGCATTGTAGGATCCTTTTTGGAGAAGTACAATCTGTGAGGCTGTGTACTGACACAGCTTTTGTAGTTTGTAGATATTGTGTGCAAATAGGGCTGCCGTAGTGGTAAAGAATACTCATCTCCTCACATGGCAAAGATAGTAATTCTGTTATTGATTGAAGACTATAGATGCAGAACTTCTTGACTCTTATTGAAAGACTACTCAGGATATTTGATTTCATAAAACCAACCTCAGAGCATTACTTATCTTGTGTGCAGTTCTCTATTTAGTCAAAACTATGTTTTCCTTATTAGCAAAATCCTTTAATTTCTCTCAAAAACATAGTGAAATAGGGGATGACCTGAGACTGTTTTACAATAAACAGCAACTCAACTTTCTGTTCTTTGTAACTTAAGAAACCATCATGATTGTTTTCAGAAAGCATTTATTTCAAAATGAGCACAGTTAGCATGAAAAAGCCCTGTGATAATGCTGAAGTGGAAAGTTCAGGTAAGGCTTCACCTGCAAATATTTTGTTTTCAACTGGTTTACAGCTGCCATTCCCCCGTTTATCCCATGATATGTTTCATATGTGTGTGGGGAGAGGAAAGGAAATGTACTGTAAAGCAAACTATTGTTCAAGCTCCAGCTGAGCAGGTATTTTGAATGCCAATCAAGAAGGTGGGTGTCTGCTAAAGCTAAGTAGAACACTGGCTCACTGAGAACGTATAATAGCCATGTACTTGGATGCTAGCAAGTCAGATTTCAAAAATCATTAATCCAATGGGGAAAAAAACATGTGAGGAAGGAATTTAGTAAAGTTCTACTTATTTCCTAGTGTGTTATTCTGTATGCATTTCAAGGTCACTGTACTCTATCTATGCCCCTTTTTTGAAACCAGAACTTGGCACTTCTCTTTTCAGTTTTTGTTAAAAATTTTTTTAGCTTTAGCCCGTGGAACAATAACATGAATATGTACTACTCCATTTTTAAAGTTGCCTCTTATTATTCAGATAACATTCTTTACATAGAAAGTAAGATAAAGTGGGCCATTAAACAATTATCAGGTAAACAAGCTAAAATGGTTATTATTTGCACGAAGGTTGTACTGTTGTCTAAGCTTTTTACTTTGCTAGCTTCCCTGCTAACATTAGGGTCATGCACACAGGATCACACACGCTTTCAGCTTTTCTTTCCTGTGCTCAGTAATCTAAGTCCTTTATAATGTCCCCTGTTGGCTAACCTAGAGATGGTTCTTTGCGTTCCAGTACTGGTATTTTCTGGAGTTGCTTAATTTGTCCCTGTGTAATTTTCTCTTTGATGGAAGTTAAGAATTCTACTTTATTATCCAGTGAAGTACATTAAGTGTAAAATAGTTCTGTACTGAAACAGAACAGTTCAAAGGTATTTGGATAGAACAACCACAGCAGTGTAGCTGAGACATAAAATGTGAATTGAATTGAAGGGGGAAGAATTGCTCCCTTTATGTCATGGTATAACATGACAAATGTCAGGCTGCTAGTGCATTGATCTCCGTGTTTCCATGGTTTTAGATGTACAGAGGCTCAAGAACATTGGTTATCTCTTACATAATATTTGGGCAGGACGCTTTTCAGTGCAGATACTGACAGTTCATTCTCTGTTACGCTACGCCAAGCTTGAGCATGTGACTGCGGTAAACGTTGACGTCTGAGTGGATGCTGGTTTATGGAACTGATGTGGAAATTAGTAGAAGCTTGAGAATTGGAGGGTGGTGGGGATTTTGTTGTCATTTTGGTTTTTTTAGCTCACTGCAATGAGAAGTGTGTTTGATTTCTGAAATAGGTGAAGTAAGCATTCAGAAAACAGTAGTCACTCCGTTGTTCTTAATAAATACAGTAATGCATCAGAAATATGCTAAGTTATGTTATTTTGACTTAAATAGCCATAGGAAAAATTAGATATTAATTTACAGGTGAAAATTAAAGGTGGAACAGTATTCAGTTTGTTTGTGGTCGAGAGCTGCACAGCAGTTAAATTCTGCAGCTACTAGGAACAAGTTCACACAAGCTCATTTGTTTTATGAACATAAGGATTTGATTTCTCAGGGAGTCTCTTGGGAGATTAGACTTGGCCACAACAGTAGCCTCCGACAGTGTTTCCTTGATCTTCTTGCATCTGGTAAGTATTAATGCTGATCAAAATAAAGACTTGTTTACACTGTACGTGTGTATTTGTATCTTACCTTAAAGTGAAAGCAGAGGTTACAGCAGCTTCAGCTATCCCCAGATTCCTAAAGCACGTACTAGCCTAATGCCTTTCTGTAATGCATTCTTAACTCATTCATCTCTTCCACCTTGCAGGAAAAACTAGTGGAGATGCATGCACCCATTTCAAGTGCAAAGATCATATAAAGTGACAGTACAAAGCTTAGAATAAGTCTAAAATAATTGTAAAATACCACCTTTGCATTTAAAAATATTGTCATAAGTATAGGGCTCTAACTCTCCTGACAAATCTGTCTGTTGCTAGTGATGTGTCATCTTCTTTGCAACATGTGTGTGTACGCAGACATTTATGTCCCATGTTCACCTTACCTGCCACGCTAGTCAGTCCTAGCAGCACTTTTGTGCTCTCAGTACTCAATGGATTCTGAGGGCTTTGACTCCACTGACAAAAGCTATGGCAAACAGTGACTTTTAAGTGTGATCCATGTCTCTAGTCCTTTTAATAGTAGGACTATGTAGATGGAATGAATTGCTGATTATTTGGGACTCTGATACTAATTATTTGGGAAAATATGCAGTGCTGTTTGGACATACAAGAGCCATGCTGTCTCTCTTGCAGCCCCAAAGTCCAAGTTCAGTGAAGTGTCCAGCATATTTAAATTTTTTTTTTTTTTTGAAGAACTTGAAAGCTCTGTACAGTAGACACATGATGAATTTTCTACATATGAATAATCTCAGCACTTTCAATTAGACTTTAAACATACTTAAAGTAAATGCCTGAATACTTAAATGGATTGAGCAGCATATAATGTTTCTAGTAATCAATGATAAGTCTGTCAAAAAGCGATGTATTTTCCTTAATCTGTGCAAGTGGAGGGGACTATTTCATTATTGTGTTTAAGCACTGGCAGACTTCATGCAAGATATGTTTTTAGGGTGTGATTTGTGACCTATTCACTTTACCTTAGTATAAAGTCCCATTTTGTAGACATAAGGATCAAAAGTCATGTAACTTACTTGTTCTAACTAAACAACAAATGTTATTGATGTCCAGAGTACCAAGGCGGAGAAACTCGAGCATGTCCAACACCCCCGTCACCTCTTACTCCTTCACTGTGATGTTGAACTGTTGTTTTCTGCAGCCAGTAAAACTAAGAATCGATATCTATAAACCAGCATTCCTTCAAAGTTTTCCATAGTTGATATTCACACTGCTTGCTATAATTACAGATTAAAGGCAAGTTCTGCCTCCCCTCTCACAGATTTCTAAAACATTGCCTTACATTACTTGTAATTTTGAATGGAAATAAGACTGATGGGTTTCATACCTAAGGGAATGATTTAAAGAGGTAGTGAATGGTAATGAGCTGATAGCTCCACCAGACATAAAGTAAGTGAGAACATATGCATCTAGTTCCAGTCACAAGAGCCTTTATTAAAACAAAATGTTCCAGTGGTAATACCGTGAGCAACATACACTGATGCTGTTAACTATTAAAGATGCAGTGCATCCCCTAAATATCCTCTGAATTAATTTAGTGACAAAGGATAACTCTATTTTTGGTTATAACTTTAAAACAATACTATACAACAAGAAGTCATAAAAAAGCTTTGAAAGGGCAGCAATTACTGATAATTCCACAGGCTTTGCTGAGGAAATTCAGTAATTTCGTGTGCGTTCCCATGAAGGCTTTATTTTTTTTGTTTTGTTTTTTAACTTTCTTCATTATGATGTCACATTAGACACTTTGAATACTGGTGTTTAAATTATGCAGCATTCATTGCCTCAATTTACACTGTCATTCTAAGAGTACCATTCCCAGTTTTCAGGTAATGAGTGCTGCCTTGTTTCAAAAGTTTTTAATTGCCATGTGGTATCAAATATAAAGAAGTTAATTTTTTCTTGTTTTAAATTGTCTTTACGGACATCTTTATTTTATCCTTTTCATCTTGTTTTACTTTGGGTAGTGTCAACAACATCAGTAGCTTTGTTTTACCTCACCTGGTATCATTTTGCTAAACCTTGCGAAGTGTGAACTATTCATGTTTTTATATAAAGAAAAAATAATCCATCTGTTAGCCCGATTCTGTCATTTACTAAGGTTTCTTTGGGTTTATTTTCATTTTTGAAAACGTCAAAATTCTTGATGGACTAATGTGCAGGAGAAAATACTGTGCAGGAGAAAATGCTATGTAGGGATTCCTGCTATCATTCGTGCTTGGTAGAAGATCACCCTGTAAATGTGGTGTGGAATATTGAGCATGCAATAATTTATTCAAATTTATGAGGAGCACACAGTGCCAGTGAACAAAGACAAGTAAAAAGTTTAAGGTCTAAGTCAATACTGCTGAGGCCAGTGGGAAAATTTTAGTCGATTTCTTAGATTAGTCTTAATGGAAATGCAGCACTCAAATATTAGCTATTCTGACATTTCACCTGATATATGGGAATGTATCATTCATTGTCATAATCTTGCACAGGCTTCTAAAGGCAAATCCTCAGATATTTGGGAATGCCTTATGTGAGGTACTGTGGACATGGTTGCTTTTCTTGTGTATATGTTTTGTTCAGGTCTGAGATTGCATATGGGCCACGGGAAATTCTGTGTGATTGTGCAGATGAGGTGGATTTAGCTCACTAAAATATTGTTCAGCAGTTTTCTTAAATTTTTTTAAATTTTTCTACCTCATTGGAAGGGGACTTATTGCATTAGTTGCTGTATGTGATACAATACGCTTTTGACTCAAAATGGTTATTTTTGTACTATTTTGTTCTAAAATTTAAAAATAGTGGGGTGATATGCAAAATGTAAAACTACTACATTTGCTATGATTTGTGTGGTATTGTACTTCACAGATAGTAGTTCAGCACAGAAAGAATATTTAAATGATTTGCAAAACATCATGCGAGAGCTTTGTATTAAGGGTAGAATACAGTTTTCCAGGTCAGTATTGAAAGACCATTCCTGTTTGATCATCCTTTACTCTTTCTTTTAAGTTTTCAGTGAATGCAGTCGATTGCATTCTCAGCCCTTGCAGAAAATAAAGCAGGGGGCTTAGATTTTTATTCATTATACATCCCTGTGTCATTCCTTAAGCCCCACTTACCCTTTCTCTGCATCAAATAGTGTTTTTTGTTATAATAAATTGAGCTGCTGAAGAGGGTTTTTTTTTTTTTTTTTCAAATTGGGGGGGGGTCCCCCCCCCCCGCCCCGCCATTGGAAAATGCACAGACCTTGTGTGGAAATTCAGCAGTCTGTAAAAGTTTATCTGAAAACACTGTTTCAACTCAGGAATCATATGTTGACATGTTCAAGGCTGATTTCTCAAGTGTCCAATGAGCGACCAGTAAGAAGTATCTGAAAGTCAAAATAAGGGCCCTGTTGCCTGTCTAGATAGGTATAAATGAGATTAAAATGGGCGGGTAGACAAGGAGTCATTTCTGTCTGGCTGTTCTTGTATTTTGTTTGCTGCTCGAAAATGTCAAAATGTCTTAGGTCCATTACAGAATAGCATAGGAATTGCTAACATTTCAAAATACATCATGGGTCATGAAAGCCAGTTTTCTTCAAGCTCTATGAAATGCAACCATGTTTCAGTGTTTTTGTATACAGAACCATGTTGACCTGTCAAACTGGCTGAGTGTTTTGTAAATGTTTTTGTCCTAATTGTGTGGTTCAGCAGGACAAGAACTGACCAGTAGGAACTTGGCTTGTTGCCTTATCTACGTCGTACAGAGTATAGTCACCTACGTATGGAGCCCGGAACTTCTGTCAAGGTAAGAGCTTTAAAATGCAAACAGTTCATTTTAGTAATATGCGAAGAAACCTCAGTTATATAGCACAATCCATGTATGACATAGTTATTGAAGTGTTAGAATGCAGTTGTTACACTAACATCGTGCAGCTGGTTGAATATCAACTTAGTAAAAAAGGTAAAAGTCTGTTCTTTGAATCTAAATTGTGAAAACAGAGATGTAATATTATTGCTGAACTCTGGAGGATGTGTTATCCATTTGGGGGTCTGTTTTTGTAGTTAGCAAGAAACATTTGACTTGATAGTGTTGCTGTTTTGGAGAATGTATGATTAACTGGGAAAGTTGTCTTGGTTTTTATTGTTTTCTGGGTTGATTTTTGTTTTTGTTTGTTACTGGGTATTTCCCTTTAACATAAGTCAAATAAATGCATTATGTATGGAATGCGAATACAGAACTTTAGAGGCTCTATAGATCACTAGTGCTATTTTAATAGTAATAAAATGGCTAAATAAAACAGTTGATACAGAAGTGGCACACTGAAGATGAGATTTGTAGGAATCTTTTGTGTTTTCCTGTTATGGGATATACTGGGTTATATTGCTATTTAAGAAAAAAAAGAAGTCATCTGATTGTCAAACAGCTTGGATTTATGGGCTTTTCCTAAAAGCAAGGTCCTGTGGGTGTCCTGCATTCCCTATCTGAGCCCTATGTCAGGCTTTTTGCAAACAGACCCAACATGTGAGACCTTCCAAGACTTGCTGCTGTGCCTGTTACCCTTTATTTAAGAAAAAAATGTAATTAATCTCTGAGAACCCTTCAGCGACAAATGGAGAATGATTTGGTGGGGAAGGGGAGGAGGGCCAAGCTGACCTGTAATTGTTTCAGCCTGTTGGAAAGTCTTGTACTTCCCAGCAGGCATTTAGTGCATTATAGTTATGGTTAGATGACAAAACTAAGTTTTTATAGCAGCTCTCAACCTTTATTTTCTGTTTAAAAAGGGGAAAAATCATTCCATTAAACAGTAGAAAGTAGAACTTGGGACATAAACTTTAAGCACCTGTTTTAATTTTTCATGGTGACTTATTAAAAATGAATGGGTACAGAAAGACTGGAATTCAAAAATTTTCCCCTTTAGCGGTCTCTTTTCCAGCTTCTCTTGTTATACTTTGTAGTGGATTCTAAGAAACCTGAAATGCTCCGGAATCTGCTTTGTCTGTATTATTCCTTGTAGTATATTGATACCTGGCTTATATTCATACTGACAATTGATTCATATTAATCTGTAGGGCATTTTGTAAGCTGTGACCTGTAATGTCAATGTGTACAACTGATTGACTGAATATTGATTTAATAGAATCATAGAATAATTCAGTTTGGAAGGAATCTCAGGAGGATTCTAGTCTAACCTGCTGTTTAAAGCGGGGTTAGTCCTTAGGTCAGACCAGACTGCTCTGCGCTTGATCCAGCTGGATCCTGAAAGCCTCCAAGGCTGGAGACTGCACAGCCTCTTTGGGCAGCCTGTTGCACCATCTGCCTGTCCTAATAGTGAAAAAATGTCTTTGCTTATAATCAGAGGGTCATCTTTGGTTTGCCTGTGATCTTTCACCCACCTGCCATGGACTGTTGTAGCTACATCTTCTTGGTAACCTCACCATGGGCACTGGGGTGCTGCTGTTGAGCATCCCCAAAGCCATCCCTTCTCCTAGCTGAACAAGTCCTGGACCCTCAGCCTCTCTTGCAGGACAGCTGCTCTCATGAGTATCAACTGGGGGTGCCCCCTCGATTTTGTGCCATCTGAAAACTTGATGAGAAAGCACCCTGCCTCTTCCAGGCTATCGGTGAAGTTGTTAAACATGATAGGTCCCAGGAGAGAACAGTTGTAGGAGACAGTGCTGAAAGCCTTGTTGGGAGAAAGGACATTCACGGCTCTCCTCTCATTCACAAATCCAGTCATTTTATCATGAAAGGCAATCAGGTTGGTCAGGCATGATTTACCATTGGTCAGTCCATGCTGACTGTTCTCAGTGAGCAAGCTTGGCACATAATAAGCAGTATGAAGGCTGAATAACTTCTCAAGTGCATGAAATGTGACAGTTTTGTCAAGCTCTTGTACTAGGGAGTAATTTCAGAGGAACTGTGGTGTACGTTGGAAACACAAATGAAAGCATTTTGGAGGTCTGGAGGGTACTGTTGACCTGGTACCCTTTATCTCAGATTCATAGTCTCTTTGTATCTTTGCATTTAATTTCTATTCCTGGTGTAAGATCATAGGCACAAGGGCAAATGGGAAAATTTGCTATAGATGTTTTTAGTGCAGAATGTGAATACTGATTTTTGTAGTTAAATATGAAATTTCTGTCAGCATCTTGTCATTCTGAAAGGTCTCTGAGCCACTGAGAATTTCTTACTTGGCACTGCAGTAAAAATAATGGATATTTTAGGGAAGTTGTCTTCATGCAATTGATAAGCCTATCTAAAAGAGTGAATATTATTTGCTGTTAAGCAGGAGTCAATTGCCTATAAAAGCAACAACACTTTTAAATCTCTGATCTTTATCTTTCACGTTTACCTTTTTAACTGTATTTAACTATATTACTGACCTAGATTCAGCTTGTATGTTCTGTACAGTGTATGTGAAACATCCCTTTCCACTACCCTTTTGGCAGTGTTTTGGATACTAGCACTTGAACTGTGTTTTGCAGTATGATGTAACTAAAGTCAAGGTGGTAATATAAATGATTAACCATACACTAGTGGAAAGGATTGTGAGTAAAGGAAATGATGTACTAATAATTCAATTGGAAAAAATTGCACTCTAGTGGATTATTACTTATTAATTATCCAGAGGTGTTTTCATTTACTTGGATTATACTAGTGCTTCATGAGGCCTGCATGTATGAAATCCCTAGAGCAAGCACTGCAAGAACTGCATGATTATTTTTCTTTTAATGCCTATGTATATTTAGAGTCTCCAATGAGAGTATCTCAGTTTAACCATCTTTCAGTGAGATTTTATTGGACGAAATATTAGAATGGGTTAATAGCACAATGCCTGCACTGTCTTATTTTTAATGTCACATTCTTTCCTATTCCTTTTAGTTTTATGGCACAGCCTGATATGACATGACTACACTTGAGCTCCAAGAGAATGACATATTCTGTTTTCTAGTCAGAATGTTTAAGCCTCACGTCTCAACTGGGACAGAAACTAGAATGCTGAATACAGATGTACCTTAAAGCTTGGCAGTCAGAGATATATGGCCCGTAGGTAGATCAAATATTTTTTTAGTATGTCTGAGGAAAGAATTAATGAAACAACATTTTAAAAACAATTTACCAATGGATTCTGTTAGCTATGGACAGAAATGAGAAGATAAAGGAATGATCTGTGGGAAATGTTGAGGCAGTCTCTTGCAGCCATATAGATAGAGATGTGGTTAGGAACGAGGTCTTGGATATGTTTATTTCTTTGCCATTTGAATTAAACATTCTATAAATGATAAGTTAAATAACATCTGAGAAAGAGGTGTGGCATAGAGGATTTAAATTTAGTAGATTGATTGTACCTACTAAATCAATTCTATGTGTAGCAGACTTTTAAGTGTTTCAGTCTAGCTCTCAAGTATGTTTGTTGGATGCATTAGGGAGCAGCTAACCAAGAAATATTCTTATTTCTAACAGTATGTAATTTAGTGCATACAGTGGTACCTGAACTGTGGTAAACAAGTGGTTCCTGGAGTTAATCTTCATTCATTAACATGAAGCTAATGAGCTAAGTTTTATTACACAAATGTAAATATTACTAGTTTAAGAAACAATTTCTATTTTATATGAAATATAGCATATGGACCATATGTTGTATATGCTTAATGAGCAACATATCAATTTTGATAAAGGATGATTCCCCCACTCCCTTTTCTGGGCAGAGCAGTTAGCAGAGTCTTGCAGGCACGTTCTGGGTTAGTGAGTTATTCTTTTGCTTATTGTGCAGTAAAATGAAATAACTGAAGAACACAGGAGTTACAGGCTGGTGACAGTACTATTACTGTGCCTAATATATCTAACAAGACACTGAACTGCTGCCTGTGGGGGTTATTCCTTAGAACACATTTTCACAACTGTAATTGCAGCTCTTTTTCTTATGTGTGTCTTGCTAATCTTAGCTTTAAAATCTATGGTAGGTTTTTAATTTTATTTGTTCATTTCAAAAGTGCAATAAATGCTACAGCTAATACAGAAAAAAAGTGAGCATGAAGGTGATGCTAGTGAATAGAAACAAAGCTCGATAAATTACACAGGCAACAGTGGTTGTAAGTCACCAAGCTGTTTGGACACTGAAGAATATTTAATAGTAATGGACATGACTAGTCAGAGGCTCATCATGCAAACCTTACTCCTATTAGTTGTTCTTATTTGGCCAACTCTGCAAAATTTGCAGAACGAGAACACTAGTAACTTGCCTTGTATGGTGTTTAAAATTAACTCTGTTTTAGAGTAAAATCACCAAAATTGGAGGTAGATGTTGAAAAAATCAAGAGCCTGTAAGGTATTTTTTCTGTATGAATAAATATATTTGGACAAGAAAAAAAGTTATGGTTTGCATAATCCTCCATCACATGGATGTTACAATGCAAGATAGTATCTAAAGTTCTTAACTTCTTTAGGATTAAAGTTACAACTTAATTTGGAGGGGTATGTCTAATGTTCCATCATTAATAATGAGCATTTGAGCAGCCTTAAGGGCTTGATTTTAAATTGTGATGAAAATAAACTGTTAAAAAGATAAACTGTAAAAAGCAAATTCAAGTTATATAAAATTTTTCTTAGATCTATGTAATATTTTTATTCTGGCCTTTTAAATATTTGATTTGTATATTGCATCATTCTTTTTCCATTTCAAAGGTACCTGAAATGAACCAGAAAGAATAGTGCTATTTGACTGTTGTCTTAATTATGAATGTTCTAGGTCATTGAATTAATGCAGTAGCAATCTTTTTTTTTTTTTTCCCTGTTTCTTACCAACTTGTGACCCACTTCCAAGGTTATAAATACATTGTTTTAACAGTAGGAGAAAATGTCTTATCAGTCAGCCATTAGCAAAAGATATCAAGAATGCAAAATTTCTTACGTATTAATATGTTCGGTTAGGGAACATAAATCATCTGTAGCAGGACTGTAGTTACAGTCAGTCTTGAAGAATACAAATACACATACCAACTTTTATTCTTTTTTATGAAAGAAGAAACCACTGTCTCTTAAAAACAAATAAAACCCCCCACATGCTTAACTGATGTTACCATTGGCACTTATTTAGGTCTTTTTCATCTGATGTGTTGCTACTGTCTTTTCTCAAGGTACTGTTGCTCTCATTATGAATCTTCTTCTAGGGAAACAGGGAGAAGGAAATTGAAAAGGGAGCAAGGCTATTGTCCGATTTGGTTTTGCTGCTCCTCTTCGAGAGATGCATTGAGATGGACCTAGGGTACCTGTTACCTTATGAACCATAAAGTAAGCGTATACAAGTCTTTATTGGTCTACCTGAATAGCTATTCCATCAGTCCAGATCTGTGGTGGAGATGTGCAGCCCCGAGGTATGCAGGATCACTACTTCTTTGATGATAACTTTCCCTCCCTATAACAGAAACAACTGTGTAGAGCTTATAGCAAAGCTTTTTCAAAGGCAGAAAACTCGCAGACTTTAGCAGAGGAAATCACAGGAATAAATGTAAAAGGAAGGCTGTCTGTTAAGAAGAAAGGATGAGTTCGTCAACCTAAAAATAAATGACTTTGAAATACATGAGACATGGTGCGCACTTACATATCTTACACTGAAGCAATTTAATCCAGATGTGGTTTAAATGTCCCAAATCCAAGCCTTTTATGCAAAATCAGATCTTTTTTTGCTAAAATACAAAATTAAATGCTTGTGAATAAGGGCTTATAATAGAAACTCTGACAGGCTGCAGAAATGCAGGCATCATTATAATGAAAATTTTATTCTGTTTAGTAAGATAGTTCAGCTATATCAAGACTACAGATTTGATTTTTTTTTTTCTGTTGAGGTATTGAAACTATGCTAAGTTGAACCTGTCATTCACTTTGAAGAATCAATTTTTTTTAAAATACTTTTAAACACTTCTGTCATTGAGTGAGTGCTGTTCTTTTTATGAGGCTTTTTCCTTTCACATCAAAAGTCTTTCAAGGTTGTGTTGTTTTGTTGTGGTTTTTTTTTTGTTTGGTTCCCCCCCTGCTATTTATTGTGAGAATTTGACCTTGCTCTGGGTCATGATTCTGTTTAATCTTTTAGTGTGATTTTTATCACAGAAGAAAGGACAATATGCAATAGATCACAACATGAACAAGGTTATTTTCTTGAAGATTATTTGCTGTGATTTTTCAGTAGCGCTCTGGCACAGAATCTTGATGGTTGCCATTAGCCATGAATACAGGGTTATTTTAGCCTTCCTGAGCTGCTGAAAGATCTTTTAATGAAAATACAGAAGCCTTCTGCGAGGGGAAGGTCAAAATGTCTGGTGATAGCAAATGTTTAAAGGGCTGATAGACTCTCTGACTAAGATTAAATATAATATTTATTGTTATAATTTTATCGTAATTTATTGAGACTTATGTAGAGAGGTTGATGGACAACCCAATTCTCATCTGTTTTATGTGGATCCTAAATCTGGCCTTGCAGGACTCTACATTAAGCTCTAAAGCAAAAACCTGTGTATTCAGGCAGGTGTAAGAGAATTAATGGTCTTACCAGATAGCCGTACATTTCAGGAACCCTACCTTAAAACTCCAGACTCTACATCTATCTATGTAGATATACTTAAGTATGGTGTAAGTGTAGGAGCAGCGCTTTGATGAGTATGTTTTGTGCTGTTTCTCTGATTTATCTTCACAGTATTCCTAGGTTCTATAACTTGCACAAGAATTTGAAGTCTTTTAGTCTGCTGAATACATGCTAGAAAAAAATGTAAAGCAATGACTTTGTGAAGGTCAAAAAATATTTAAAATGGCAGATGACTTCAGGGTTTTGAGAGCCGAAAATTATATTTTTTTTTTTTTTTTGAAAGTAAATGAATTGCAGTTTACAATTGGGGTAAAAAAATGAGGCAGTCTATTAATGATAAAAGACTTGGAAAATTTGGCTTAATCTATAATGGATTGGGAAGTCTTTTTTCAGTGGTGCCCAGTGATAGGACAAGAGGTAATGGGCACAAACTTGAACAGAGGAAGTTCCATCTAAACATGAGGAGGAACTTCTTTCCTTTGAGGGTGGCAGAGCACTGGAACAGGCTGCCTAGAGAGGTGATGGAGTCTCCCACTCTGGAGACATTCAAAACCCTCCTGTGCAACCTGCTGTAGGTGACCCTGCTCTGGCAGGGGGTTGGACTAGGTGATCTCCAGAGGTCCCTTCCAACCCTGACCATTCTGTGTTAATGATTTGTATTGCTGACTTAGATTTGGGTTTTATGTGTAATAAGTAAGTATGTTTAGAGAACTGCATTCCAGAAAGTAAAGGAATAAAAATAAATAATAAAATAACCAGAAAATACTGAAGTTATTTAGAAACTGGAAGCTTACCAAGAGGAAAGATCAGTTGTATATAATTTTATTACTTAACTTTTCATGTCTTCCCTATTGTCCTGAATGGTGGTGGTTTTTTATTTTTATATGGTCACTCTTTTCAATATATATATACACACACATGTGCTGTATAAAGTGACTGGCCACAAGATGATGACACCAATTGTAAGACAATGTAACTGTACTTGAGAATAGAAACTAGTTTATATAAATATATTAATATATCTTATGCTTATAGTTGTTGAAGTTTTCTAGGCATACTTTCCTAAGTTATCTTTTGTTAGACTTCCCTTATACCAGTTACTGTAGTGTTAATTCTAGGAAAATATTCTGCTCCACCAGAAGCAGCATTTCCTTAAGCATTTCAGAATGTCAGAGGTATTTTTAATAATTAACAGGTTTGTTAGAAAAATGAGCAATGTGAACTTCCTAAGCTTTTTCACTTATTGACAACCCAGATGTTAAGGGAAATTGGTCTGCTCTGATCCATCAAAATCCACGTAGAGGAAATTTATGTTGATTAGAAGTCTAATTATGAGTCCTTTTTTGAAATCTAATTGCTTGTAAAAGGTACAAGAATGAACAAGTTGGAGGTTGTTATCCTCTGTACAAGTTCAGTAAAATGCCAGCTGGCAGGGCATTGCTTTCCTGATCTCATTTGTTCTCTGTGCTTTTGCCTTGATGTGGATATAATAGTATCTTCTTTAATTTTCAGCCTGATTTGGGTTCCACATTCTCTGAAAATTATTCCTGGTCTATAGAGATGTAAGAGAGAGAAAACCAGAACTTTAAGTCTCTTGAGAGAATCAGGATGTATTGGAACTTAATATATATATAAAAAATAATAATTGGCAGCTAGTTCAAATTCATCAGAGGGTTTTTTTTGCCTTCTGATCTTAGGTCATGCCCAAGTAACAATGTCTAGGAAAAAAAATCTTCAGTCTTGAGAACAATGCTGGTACATGGGGGAATTGTCCAAGGTTACTTGTCCCTCAAGTATGGAATTGTGAATGGGAAGAGTATTGTGGAAGAGTATTTTAGTAAAACTGAGATGTCACTGACGATTCGAGGGAACAACAGAAAAATCCAGTGAATTCTGCCAGAATTGAGGTTAGCAGAATAATTTGTAGAACCACATTATGACAGTAAGACCACTCTTTCTCAGAAGAGTCTATGAGTCTACAGCTTACTGGAAAATGGGCAACAAAATTTGGGACAAAAGTAGTGGCATAAGTATTATTTGTAGATCTTAGGCCTTACCTGTCTCACAACCATTACCCTCAGATGAACCTGAGACCAACAGGCATCAGCCAGAGGAAGTTGTCAGGGGAGATTTCATTTGGCAGCCTCCTCTTACTCTGGCAGCCCCTTTCCGGCCCTATACATGCAGTAGCTCTTCGATCTCTCTGCCAGCCTCTTTCTGCCAACCCTAACCCTTGATCCTCAGATAATTCTTTACCCAGGACCAACAGCCATCACACAGAGAGAGGCTTTCAGGGGAAATTTCTTTTGGCAACCTTGCCCTTTGTTTGGCAGGCCTTTTAGCCCTACTTATGCTGCAGCTCTAGGACCTACCTTTCTTCTCAGCCCTAATTCTAGGCCCTCATCTGAGCATTAACCCAAGACCAAGAGCTATAAGAATTTTCTACAGCCCACCCCATGCTTTGGCAACCCCTTTCCAGCCTTAGCATCTTTAGGCTTTCTTTGTTTCCAAATCCTAACCCTAAGAATAATTGCAGGCCTTAATGATATTTTATGAGAGCATGTTTGGCAACTTTTAATCTTTTCAGAAAATGTATTAGTCTTTCATCGATATACTGAATGTGCTGTAAATTCATATGCTGTATTCTGAAAAGGCAGGCTGTTGGTCTTCTCAGATACTTGTTCTTACATATTTTGGTTTATACTAAAATTCATCCCAAAGGTAGATAGTTACTTTTATGGTATGGAACAAATGGAAAGATCTGTCTAAACTCTTTCAGATGAACAAATCTGAAAGTCTGTATAAAGACTGTGTATGAAGAGGATTTTCCTCTGTTCTCCAACTGCTATATTCTCTCAATCCCCCAAAGTAATTGTAATACCTAATTTTGTAAATGCTGAATTTATGATGCATACAGAATGGTTGTGCATAACAAGAATGTAAACACGTCTACATTTTACTTCAAGGAAGAAGTGGTCTCACGTGACTTTGGTGAATATTGCTGTCACTTATTTTAAAAACAAGTTCAACTACATCTTTAACTTGAAGATGAAACTTTAACATATAATAATACCTTTCACTATAAAATCTGGCATAGAAACATATTTTCTTCTTTGTGTGGAAAGAAAATAAATCACTTCTGCTTATTTAGCAAATGCAGAATGGAATTTCATGTGGTGTCTCTGTTTTACCGGCAGGTTTTATAGAAGCATAGAATGGTTTAGGTTGGAAGGGACCTTAAAGATCATCGAGTTCCAACCCCCCTGCCATGGGTAGGGACACCTCCCACTAGACCAGGTGGCTCAAAGCCCCATCCATCCTGGCCTTGAACACTTCCAGGGATGGGGCAGCGACAGCTTCTCTGGGCAGCCTGTTCCAGTGTCTCACTATCCTTAAAGAATTTCTTCCTAATATCTAATCTAAATCTACTGTCTTTCAGTCTAAAACCATTACCCCTCGTCCTATCACTATTCTCCCTGATAAAAAGTCCCTCCCCATCTTTATTGTTGGCCCCCTTCAGATACTGGAAGGCTGCTATAAGGTTTCCCAGGAACCTTCTCTTCTCCAGGCTGAACAACCCCAACTGTCTCAGCCTGTCTTCACAGGAGAATGCTCCAGCCCTCTGATCATCTTCATGGCCCTCCTCTGGACCCACTCCAACAGGTCCACGTCCTTCTTGTGTTGGGGGCTGTAGAGCTGGATGCAGTACTCCAGGTGGGGTCTCACCAGAGCAGAATACACAGGGAGAATCCCCTCCCTCGACCTGCTGGCCACGCTTCTTTTGATGCAGTGCAGGATACGTCTGGCTTTCTGAGCTGCAAGTGCACATTGCCGGCTTATGTTGAGCTTCTCATCCACCAAAACCCCCAAGTCCTTCTCCTCGGGGCTGCTCTCCATCCATTCTCTGCCCAGCCTGTATTTGTGCTTGGGATTGCTCTGGCCCATGTGCAGGACCTTGCACTTGGCCTTGTTGAACTTCATGAGGTTGGCACGGGCCCACCTCTCCAGCCTGTCCAGGTCCCTCTGGATGGCATCCCTTCTCTCCAGCATGTTGACTGCTTGGTGTCGTTGGCAAACTTGCTGATGGTACACTCAATCCCACTGTCCGTGTCACCAACAAAGATGTTAAACAGTACCCGTCCCAATACTGACCCCTGAGGAAAGCTACTTGTCACTGGTCACCTCTTGGACATCAAGCTGTTGACCGCAACTCTTTGAGTGCGGCCATCCAGCCAATTCCTTACCCATTGAGTGGTCCATCTGTCAAATCCATATCTCTCCAATTTAGAGACAAAGATGTCATGTGGGATAGTGTCAACTGCTTTGCACAAGTCCAGGTAGACGATGTCAGTTACTCTTCCCTTATCCACCAGTGCTGTAACCCCATTGCAGAAGGCCACCAAGTTTGTCACACATGATTTGCTTTCAGTGAGGCCATGTTGGCTGTCACCAGTTACCTCCTTATTTTCCATGTACCTTAGCATAGTTTCCAGGAGGATCTGCTCCACGATCTTGCTGGGCGCAGAGGTGAGACTGACTGGCCTGTAGTTCCCTGGGTCTTCCTTTTTTCCCTTTTTAATAATGGGGGTTATGTTTCCCCTTTTCCATTCAGTGGCAACTTCATCAGACCATGACTTCTCAAATATGATGGCGTTGCTGTGAAAATGGATAGTTCCTTAGCAACTTAATCTGCCAGTTCCCTCGGGACCTGTGGATGTATCTTATCAGGTCCATGGATTTTTGCACCTTCAGGTTCCTCAGATGGTCTGGAACCTTATCTTTCATCTACAGTGGGTGGTTCTTTATTCTCGCAGTCCCTGCCTTTGCCTTCTGTGACTTGGGCAGTGTTACTAGAGCCCTTGCCAGTGAAGACTGAGGCGAAAAAGTCATTGACTACCTCAGTGTTCTCAATATTCTAGGTAACTTGGTCTCCTGTTTTCTTCTGGAGAGGGCCCACATTTTCCCTAGTCTTCCTTTTATCACCTACATACCTATACAAGCTTTTCTTGTTGCCCTTGACGTCTCTGGCCAGATTTAATTCTATCAGGACTTTAGCTTTCCTAACCTGATCCCTGGGTGTTCAGACAATTTCTCTGTAGTAATCCCAGGCTACCTGTCCTTGCTTCTACCCTCTGTAGGCTTCCTTTTTGTGTTTGAGTTTGTCCAGGAGTTCCTTGTTCATCCATGCAGGCCTCCTGGCAGTTTTGCCCGACTTTCTCTTTGTTGGGACGCATCGCTCTTGAGCTTAGAGGAGGTGATCCTTGAATATTAGCCAGCTTTCTTGAGCCCCTCTTCCCTCCAGGACTTATCCCACAGTACTCTACCAAGCAGATACCTGAAGGGCCAAAGTCTGCTCTCCTGAAGTCCAGGGTAGCGAGCTTACTGTGTGCCCTCCTTGCCACCCTAAGGATTTTTAACTCCACCAACTCATGGTCACTGCAGCCAAGGCTGCCCTTGAGCTTCACATTCTCCACCAGCCCCTCTTTGTTGGTGAGAACAAGGTCCAGCATGGCACCTCTCCTTGCTGGCTTTTCCTGATATTTCATTAAAATAGATCACTGGCATTCAAGATAAACCAAGCAAAATAATTAAATATGAATATATGTTCTCTATGTGTTTAATGTAGGAGTCAATTTCCCTGTTTCATTTTGTGCTAGAAAATGGGAGACTAGCCACACTTGGAAACCATCGGTATCATTTATTCTTTTTATCTCTGAAACTGCAATCTGTAAAGCCCTAGTGTTTGGGGATTTTGGGGCGTTTTAGTTTCAGGGGTTTTGTTTGTTTGGTTTGTGAGTTTTTTTTTGTCTTTGCAGGTATGTAGTTTGATAATCTTGAAATAAAACTTGACTGTGTTTGTTTCTTGCTCTGAAGACAGGATGATAGAATCAAGCTATCTTTTCATTAATTCCCTTAAACCAATGAAAGACATCCTGACATTCAAATGAGTGTGAGAAAGGTCCATGAGACCACAGAAGAATTTTGCATTGTACTCTTCAAAACAGCGAGGAGTGAATTTACTTAACTTTTCTGGGAGTGAAATGTGTTACTGAGGCTTTATATTGTTAAAAGGAGAAGATTGTGATTGTCTACAAGAGTAAATAACATGCTAGCTATATTGTTAAAGTCTAGTACTAGCAGTAAAAGTAGTTTCTACTCAAATGAAGATAACTTTTCTCGAGAGTATGTCTTGAAGAAATGAGAAAGCAACAAAGAAAAATATGCTTGAGAGAAACTTGCTATTTAATGAAAGACAATCGAATCTTGACTATTTCTGAAATTAAATATTGTGATGTTCAGCAAAAATATTTTTCTGTGAAATACCTACAGGAACTCATTGTTACTGTCAATATGATAGGCACTGGTATGTTCCAGACTCAAATGTTATGTAGGTCTGGTCTAGTATATCCATATTTAATGAAGTCAGAAAGGAGAAAAAGGAAAGGTTAAAGGAAACAACCTACTTTCAACACTTGTTTCTTCATGGGCAGATTGTCTAGGTTGTAATTAACTATACAGGGTGCAGAGACACTGGCATTGTCTTTGCATTAAATAACTTAGTCCTGGAAGACTTACAGACATTTTTGCTGAGAGTTGTCGTGAGACAATTTAATGGCCTATGTCACTATTATCTCACGTATCTCCTCCTATTTAGTGTTTGTCGTAAGCTGATACAGTTTCTTTGGTTGGCGTATTATCTCTGGCATCAGTTATTGTTTTGCTACATTCGAGTTCTCCCTTGTCATCTTTTGGTAGGCTTAAATTAAATATTTGTTTCAGAAAAGGTCATACTTGTTATTTAATAATGAATTATTAGAAATAATTGTGCATTGGTTTACTTTTTTTTTTTTTTTGGAAAATGTAAAAGACAAATTTGTATGCCAGATTGAGACATAAAATGAGAATTTTAATTTATAATTATGTGGGCTTTTTCCAGTTTTCCCGAAAATACTGGCAATCAAGGCTTGGTCCAAGTAAACGTTCATATTTGATCCCAAATAGTTTCAAAGTAATCTTTTCCTGTAGAACAAGTAGAACACATGATTTAATATATTATTGTTGCATGCCATGGAAAGCTTAATCTGTCATATCTAGTTAGTATGCAGTGGAATAACGTACTTTCTTAGATGCAGAGCATCAAAAGGACTGGAGTCCCAGCAGAGGGGTAGGGTGCTCAACTGTAATTATTCCCTGACATCGTGGTGCCTGACTTGCCTTCAGTTAAAGTTTTCTAGTCATCTAGCACATACAGAAAGTTTGCTTCCATTGGCCTCCAAAAAGGGTCTTCCAACATTTTCTTGAGAAAGGCTACATCCATTAAGCCTGTTCTTGGATCCAGCAGAGGCGTGTGCTTGAATATATTTTGTTCAATAGTGTAACTCCATTTTGTTAAGGTACGGTAGTCTAAAATCCACTGTCTTTATGAGCGCAAGGGAGTTTCCCCTGTTTTCTACACAGGCGAATACCAGAGCTTGAGGCTTTGGCTCATTTGTTTAGAGGTGCTTTCCATTCTTTTAGTGAAACTGTTCCACTGTGCCCTGAACGACCAAATAGTTGTTGGAGCAGAAAAACCTGAGCAAAACGATATGAAGGGAATTGGGAATTCTGAAGAGGCCTGAACTCATACTTCAAGACAAAGTCCATTTAGAATAGGCAGATGTTTTATTGAAAGCACAAATTAAGTCTTTAGAGCAGGAATCCTGTTACTTTTTTTTAACCATATTTCTGCAACTCTTCCCCTGCTCACATTCTCTCTCACGTGGTTGGAAGATTTTGGGCTGCTGCAGTGACTAATGTTCTTCCTGCCTGCCAAAAAATCTTACAAATATCCAATAGACAGTTTTATTCTAGGTCAGTTATTTTCAAATTTTCTTTAGTGTGTAGTCCTCTTTAGAAAATGCATTAGTAGTGTTGTGCAGCATATAAGACCTTGCTTTTCTTTATGTACTGTGGACTCTTTTAGAGGCATTTTTGGGGATGGATTGTATTGGTTACAGAAGAAGCAGAATTGTTGTGTCTCCATGGTTCCTGTCTGAGAATACCAATTCTTTTCAGATAGAAAACTGTATTTAGTGGTTGCTTGCTACTTCACGTGACCTAGTTCTAGATTAACAACCTCTAAATAAGAAACTTTGTCAATTGCAAGTAATTAGGTTTAAATCTGGCCGTTATTTTCACCAGAGAATCTCCAGAGCTAATGATTACTTCAGAGTAAATGCGTTACCTTGAGTATATAATGTATACATTGTAATATATTGTTCTAGTTCTTCAAATACTCTTCCTATTGGTCTGATATATTCAATAAAAGCAGTAAACTTAAGTTTAGAATAGCTTTAGTCTTATAAAGAAGAGCTGTCTTCAAAGTGTGTGTATGTACATGCGTTGTGGGAGTGGGGCATTTAGGGATCATACCTCTAGGGGTCTGGTTCGCTGGAATTTAATTTATTTTCTTATGCAACTTGATTCCTTTTCACTAAGGCTGAAAAAAAAAAAAAATCAATTTCTATGATACATTCCCCCTTCAAAGTCATAACCAACGCTGCTGATTCATGACAAGATTACCATGCCTTCAAAAGTTCAATTAGCTCAATCCAAAATAGAATTTCCAAAGGCAGCGTTGTCCTTTGAGGTAATATAAATGTCAGGAAAAAATGTACTAGCTGAATAAATATCATCCACTTTTACAGTTAAATACTAAGACTGCAGATGCATTGTACCTATGGCACTTAAACAAATAGTGCCATATTGTAGAAAAGGTGCAAATAAACTTTTTAACCCTGAGCATTCTTTCAAGAAGAATTGATTATAATAAAAATAGGCTTGAAGAGTTCTAAAGTAAGGCACTTCTCAGAGTTGTGTATTTCTTTGAAACTTCTTTTGCTTTGTTTGAAATCAAATGCACGAGATTCTATTTCTTTGCTGTCACTGTTTTTTGTGTATTGGTGGTATTTTAAGTTCTTAAGTTTCACTGAATTCTGAATTGAAATTCACATAGAGTTAAAGTGAGAGAAACAACTTTTTTTTGTAAGAGTTTAGTGTTTTGGTGCATAGAATTTTTTGGTGCCCAGTGCAGCATCCACGGACCTGGGCTGGGCTCTTCACTTTTGTTCATCAGGAATGCACCCCTGGAAAGGTTATTTGGAAAGGTGACAGTTGCATGCTTTGTGCGGACTTCACTTCTGTTAACCTGGTAATGTGAAAAATGTACTTAGGATAAAAGTCGTAATTGGAAAGGGTGACTGAGAGACAAAGTGGTTTAAACTTANTTTTAAGGGAGAAAAAAAAACCTCCCAAAAAACTGTGGAGCTATGGTGACAACCTTAATAAGCTGAGGTGGTCATGCTTAATTGGCAGGTTTATCTGTATGGTTTAGTAAAGTCTTTTGTTGTGCAGTAAGTATTATGTAACAACACTGGCGTTAATGGCTTGCCTGCATGGTCTTAAAGACTTTCAGTCAGTTGTCACAATAAGAGTTTTGTTTCAGAATCTGCAGTGTTCCTTCTCTTCATGGTGCTGGGCAACTTTTGTGTTATTTGGTGTATACAGCTTACTGTTACAGATCTAAGGCTTAAGTATAGTATAGGCTTAAGGCTTTCACATAAGCATATAAGCAATGAAAAAGAGACAGTGGAAGTCCTCACAAAACATTGCAGAAGCAGTGTGGTAATTTGCACTTGGATTTTTGGGGGGGTTGTGATTCAATGACGCGAGATTCTCTGGATTCAGTATACTTCATAGAATATTCTTCCAAGTGCTGCCTAGGTACACAATGGTATGCCCTGTCCTGATGTTGTCAACATCTTGGCGTCCTTTCTATGTCGCACCTTAATTTAAGGCAACATAGAAAGATTTAAGGAGATAGTAAGTGGAGGAAAACCGCTGTGTTTTGTAAATTAAATTGCTTTTGAGAACGCCTGGTTTCAACTGTGGCCTGAAAACCTATGTGTTATGAAAAACATGCAGAAAATAATTAAAGTATTTTTGCTTCAGCCAGACTATGACAGGAGACAATATATTGGGATACCAGTGTTACAGGTGCACAGCTGAAATACATGGGGCAAGGAGGAATAATTTAGTAGGGATGCTTCTTTTTCTCACAGTAAAGCAATTAAAACAGTGGACTGGGTTCAGCATTCTATATCAGCAACTATTCCTCAATGAGCCCAAATGGAGAACAGGGCAACCTGTCCTTTTTCAGTTCTGGTGCAGTTAAAATGTTGGTGGCATTATGAATCAGTTACTGAAAGCTGTTAGAACTGTCGGGCATAATCTGAGCTCTGCAGTCCATTTTGAAACATTGTTCTCAAAATGGCAGATTTTAATATTGCTCACCAGCTTATTTCTACTACTGATTAATGTTTCCAAGATGTGGAGCGGTGATAATGACCTACAGAATCTGGTGTAATAGCTTAAGCATTTTTCCAGGGAATGATGGAGGGATTTCATATCAACAGCTTGGTTTTAGGTTTAGTGTTGAGAGATGTAATTACTGCAAAGTAATTGCACTGCTGCTGTTTTCATTTAGAACATTAAGTGACTATACCAGGACAATTTAGGATGAAATCCGGTCAGATTTTGATAAAATCACATATAAGTATTCACCTGCGAGAATCATGCTCTGTCTGATAAACATCCTGGATCTGTAAGTGAAAGTGGTGGTGGAAAACAAACAACGCTTCAGATTTCTTACATTGGTCAAATGACCCTAATGCTACACAAGACTTGTGTGTTGAAGGAAAAGAGCTAGGTGCTGGTTGAAAGTTTTATTTTTTTTTTCCATGACATGTCAGCTCTGAACTTAGTGTGGTATTAGCTTAATATATATTTGCCTTTTTATTGCTTAAATTATTAACTAAACAAGATTTATGGCTATTGTATTTTGTTCTCAGTGGCATCAGTTTTGGTTTTTTTTTTTGCTTTGTTTTAAACCTGAGTGAGAATCCCAGCAGGCCAGCGTAGAATCATCATGAATCAGAACTTCTGGCAGTGTTCCTTTGTATCCCAGAACTGTGCTTAACATGGGTTTTGTAAGCACAGGTAAAATAAATAACTCTCAGTTGCTCTGCAATGAGACCAAGTGCCAACTCAACTGACAGTGTTTGTGTCGGAAACTTGGAAAATGCCTTGTGATGTAAGAACTGGCTTTCTGACTATTTATCTTTTGTAATTACCAGAAATATTAGAATGAGCACAGGACTACATGAGCTCAAACTGACTGCTTTATTAGTCACGAAAAAGTTACACCTTTTTGATATCATAATTGGCTACTGTGGAAACGATTACAGTGTCCCAAACAGATTTGTGACTTTAAGTGTTGAGTAAGAGGAGAAACTAATTAACACTTGAACAGGAAATGTTCTCACATTTTGAACAATCTCAGCAAGAGGGAAATTACTTTAGGAAGAAGTCAAGATAGTTATGTTCTCTAAGTTTTTGAAAACTGACAAAGTTAAAGTAATCTAAGAGATGGCTTTAAAGTGTGTCACATGATTTTATGCAGAATATACGCTGTACAAGTATAGCTATTTGGAAGAGCCTGTGGGATAGGGGAATAAAATGTACTTGAAAAGGAAATACCCTGCATCAAATATCAGAAGTATTAGCGTAAATTAGATTAATACAGAGTTTGAGCAATGGTATATTTTTAAAGCTGCAAATAGCCTGAAAATAACGAACTAACTTTAAACCAATCAAAACTATTCAGAACCTCGCTTCAGGTTTAGAAGTATACTTCTCCTCAGCTTAGAAGTGTATTTTTAGTTGAATTGTGACAGAGAATGCTGTAAAACTGTCTGAAGTTCAAAACTGTTTTAATTAATAGGTTTATCCAGAAACAACTATTTTGTTTTATAAGGAAAAAGATTTTTTTTATGTTGTTGATTTTGAAGCACTGCTGCCACCAAGGCTGGACTACTTTCTTGATAGGCTAGTGCTATTTAAAGAGCACACAAAAAGCCATCAAAAGAAATAAACAAAGAAAGGACTTACATTTGACTTTTTACTAGAGGTGACCAATAACAAATGTTGTTTATCTGAAGCTTGTAAAGAATGTGATTAGTTTAGGAGATCAGGCATGGGAAAGGAAAATAGGGACACCTAAATGTGGTAACGCTTTCTGTTTAATAAGCACTTTGTGTGTAATAGGAACCATAGAATCATAGAGTGGTTTGGGTTGGAAGAGACCATAAAGCTCATCTATTTCCACCCCTGCTGCCATGGACAGGGACACCTTCTACTAGACCAGGTTGCTCAAAGCCCCATCCAACCTGGCCTTGACCACTTCCAGGGATGGGGCCTCCACAGCTTCCCTGGGCAATTTGTTCCAGTGCCTCACCACCCTCATAGTGAAAATTTTTTTCCTAATATCTAATCTAAATCTACCTTCTTTTGGTTTGAAGCCATTACCAGCAATGCTGCATAAGCAGCATTTTGAATTGTGAAAGTCATATTCTGAAGCCATTGACTTGAGATATTTAGATGGAACTTTCAAGGAGCCAAAGATAAAGGATATTGAAATAGAAATACATGCACAGCAGAGGCTGATCATAGGCTTTAGAATATGCAAGCTGTGAAATGGAGTTGATAAGTTTTATAAAATATATAAATTGGTAGAAAGACCTGGTTGATATTAGGGTAACAGCAAAACTAGAGAAGGATGTTTGGGAAACATAAAGCATGAAATAACAAAGAGACTTGCAGTTAACCAAATCCTATTTTCCAAAATCAGTGATTACTAGATTCTTATTAAAATCAAAACAAAACTCTTAAGAAAAATAAATTGTTATAGCTTGCCAGTTGATCATAACTTACTATATTCAGGTACTATATGTTTCATTGGTTGCTAGAATTATTTCTGATCTTCTTGAAGGTATTCAGGAATGTTAAATTGCACTAGTAATATTGTGCTGTCCTTGCTCTACGCTGTGGTAAAAAAGGACTTCATTTTTCTCCTTGAAATGCTGCTTATCATTCCATGTACTCTTGATCATGTTCTTTCAGCCTTCAACACTTGTATATTAGTTAATTTCATGAGTTATTGTTTACTTTTTTAGTTCTGCAGTTTTGCATTTCAGTGTTCTTATCTCTTGTCAGTATCAGAGATATCTGTATCCTTCATTGACTACATTAATGTAGCAGCACTCTTAAGACTGGATTTCTGATTATTTCATGCATTTTCTGTGATTAAGAGACACATCAGACTGGATGGCTCCAGTTATCAGCTATTTTCTTACTTTAATGAAGTTAAAATTTAGTTTTGTGGTATCATTTGTATATAATGATTTTAGATTTGATTTTGAATCCCCTGGCATCAATGATTGTATGAAACAGAGCATCTAATAATATTGCAATCAGAGGAAGTATGGCTAAGTATCAGATTGGAGTATAGGGTATGTAGGTTCCCTTCAGTCTTAGTCTAATGACAGAGCAGTGATGAGACAGGTGCTTCATCTCTGCGTTCTGTAGTTATGCCTATTTTACAGGCAGGTTAACTATGCTAATGCACGTGAAGTGCATGCATTAGACTTTCAGAGCACTGTAGGAGAACAGTTACTATTAAAGGCATGATTCTTGTATTATCTCTTTTCAGTCTAGTTTGGGAAATCCCAATCAGACTGTTAGACAACTACAGTATTTTGAATAATCTAAATTATTCGTACATTGTTTTTTCTGTGCTTGAGTGTCTTGATTTATTTCAAAACCAAGAAGGTGTGTTCTTCCAAAGAAAGTCAAAGCACGCAGTATAAAGAAAAGGTAACATACTTGGAAAACCTTATGAAACAAGTCAGATCGGTAATCTAAATTTGGTATGGAAATAATCAGTCGTCTTTAATCTAAAAGTGTAGAAAGATAAACTATATAAACATTAACTCGCATCCCAAATTTTTAATCCTCTGTGAATGTAATCCCTTTTTTCTGAAGTTCTGTCTGTATACTAGAAGTATGCTTATGGAGTTAGGAGGGTTGTATGACTAGAAATTAGTGAGATACTGATGATATCCCGTTTTGAGTAGAAGCATTAATACAAACTTTAATATGCTCCTAGTGAGTAGTAGTAATATGGAATGAATCTGTTGTTAATGATACACTCAAGTATAGCTCTGCTGTTACATGTAGTGCAAAGTTATTCCTTGACCCTCCTAGCTTGTCGCATGAGGAATATCTACTCTAAATTCTAGCATGCAATAAGTATTTGTTGGTAGGAACAGTTCAAAAAAGTCTGCTATTGACCTCACTTCATGATGACTTGGCCACCAAGGTTCCAGCAATGATTGAGAGGACAATAAGAGATACTAAACTCTCTAACCACACCAAAACACAAGGCTATAGGATGATAAATAATACTGTAATGAGAAACTAGAAAATATTTCTGTTCATAGGCTCTAAAATCTTTGATTTTCTTTTTCATGTCTCACCAACTTGGGCAGTGGACACTCCTGTCTCCAACTACATTACTGGGTGGCAGTACTGTAAAACAGAGTGGCTGCTATTTTCAGTGACTTGTCTAGTCTAAACAGAAGAGTAAAGCCAATGTAAGAGTAATAATAAAAGTAGTATGTAATAACACTGAAAATTACCTCCCTATTCAGGGAATTGCATGAATCATAAATTTCTGTGGTACTTTATCCATAGAGTAAAAGAAAACCAGAAAACCAACACTAGCAATAAACCATAGCAAGCACAGTAAAATAAGAGTATTTTTTCTGAATAAAAGCACAATATTTTGAACTATCCTGTTTATAAAACGTAGGACAAGTCTAGACACAGACTTACTGTGTTTATTTACAAATATCCAAAATGTAGGTCCATAATTCAGGATGTGGGAGAACTGTATACCTATTTCAAATCAGTGGGAATCAAATAAACAGAATTTCTGACATCTAGGCAAGATCCTAAAAGATGATGGTACACTGAGTTGTTACAGTTTCCTGGAAAATTTTATTTCTGACTCTATTTTTAAGGTCCTGTGTGGTGGTCAGATAATGAAAATGTTCAGTGGTCAGTTAGGAAGGTAAGAGAAGCCTTACTTTAGACAAGGTTACATATGACTTCAGAGAGGTTTAGATGGTTATGTTATACTGTATAAATGGAAAATAGTAGTTAAGGCCTCTAGATCTAGAGGCCTCTAGATCTAAAACCTATATAAGCAAGACAATGTCTAAAATGAAACAAAAACATTCAGATTAATGCACTATCACTAGTTTTTGCTATATTCATCTAGTGAAAGGTTTGAGGGAGGTGAGGGGGTTTTGTTTTTTTTTTTTCTTTTCCTTTAGATGAGTTTACTTTCAGGCTGAGCTTCTTGTCAACTAGGAAAACATTAGGATGAAATAACTTGAGTAGCACTAATGTAACCTGTCAAATGAATAGATCCACAGCCACAATTACTTAAATGCTTTCATGTGCAAAGTGTATCCTCAAACCTTAAACAGAAAGTGTTTCAAATAACGTCCGTCTGATAAAGATTCAGTTGACAGCATTGACAGGTTGCAGGTACAAAAGCTATTTTCTGTGTCATCAGCAAATGACAAATCAATGGTCATTAAGTGGAAGAACGGTTACCCAAGAATTTGACTACATGATTTTGTATCCTGTAGTATAATTCTCGATATAACACACCCTCATTGTCTTAATTCTGCCTTAAATACCCTGTACCTGCCTTTATAAAGTGTTTTTTTTTTCCCTTCTTTCTGTTTTGAAAAAGGTCAATATATAAGCACATTTATTTGTGTAGAAATAGCAGCATCCACTGTCCTCCATGCTTCTTAGGAACTGTTATTTAAATCAGTTTTTTAAACTCTATCAAAATGTCAAATCTTTGCCTTCAGGATTGGAATGGAAATCTTAGTTAGGCTTCTGGATGCCAGTGTTGTAACGTAATATATAGTATACATAGAAGTATAGAGGCTTCCCATGCCAAAAACGTTAAATGTTTTTTTCATAATAATTGTGACCTTTTTAGACCATTTTAAAATGAGCTTCATAGTTTCTTAATTTTATATCAGACTCTCTATAAAAGCATATTGTTCTCCTTTGGGAAAAGTCCTGCATATTTTAGTAATAAAACAAATGTTTTGTAAAGCTCCTTAAAATCTCAGCAAGTCTAGCTCATATGTGATATGCATGTGTGATGCTGTCAGTAAGTGATGCCACAGTTAGTATCCTATAGTACATTTGATAAGATTCTATACAATTCTATAGAAACTGTAAAATGCATAGTAACCTTCTATATTTGTGCTAAAATATAGGTGGTATTTCATGAATCTTCAGAGGAATCTGATTAATAGTTTCTCCCTGTGTAAATTAAAATCGAGAGGCATTATTCTGCTGTAATCAGGCAAAAGAACCTTAGGTGATTTTTGAACTGACTGTAGTTGGTATGATGCTTCACAGTTCATGTTCAGGCATGTGGGCATTGATTGAAGAACATCTGTAAATGCATCAGAAAAATTATTTAGAAGCCATGAAGTTTGAGTTCAGATCAGCCTGTTTTTTTTCCTCATTTTAGAAGCATCAGTGCTTCAATTCTGTATTTCAAGTGTGTGTGCTAAAGCGACATCTGTCAAAAACAGTGCTTACAGTTGAGAAAGTTGAACTTTTCATGTAGTGCCTACAAATGTAAGTCTCTGATAAGAGCTATATTACCTTGCTGCCGAACATTTGTTGTGAAAATGGCTAGAATACCTAACGTGGTTGGAAAGCTTGGTGGTTGCTGTAGGTAATTGGGATGCAGGCAGCGGAAGGAGCAGGGGGAAGGAAGACCTCAGGCTGGCCAAGGCTTCCTGTGGACACCCTGGAGCGTGTCAGGAAAGTGCTGGCTGCAGGAAGGGCAGAGCTGGTTAAACTTTAGTTTGCAGCCTGGAAAACATGGTGGAAGTTCCTGTAGCTAGAGGGCAGGGCAAAGAAGCGAGTGTATTCTGCTTATGTACAAGGTCTGTGTAAGTAATGCCAAGAACATCTTCAGTTCTTGGGACACTGCAGAGTGTGAAAGGCACATGTCCTAAAGTCACTGAACTCCTTCCCTTCTTTCTATGGATTGTATTTGCTATATAGGGTATAGTTTAGTTGTATATTTTTAATACTAAACTAACAAAATAAAATTATCTCTACAAATTTTATGGTCCATATATTAACTAAGATGGAGACTATATCTAGATGTCGTTTCATTTCATATAATGAAAATGCATTTATTTTCTATCTAATTGAGAATTAGGATAGCTTTATAAGTCTGTTGTGATGTACCTGAGGAATTGTCAATGAAAATGTAAAACCCACATGGCCTCCACAACTCTCTCCTAAGACCATGTTTTTGTCTTGGAAGTAACACAGTGTAATATGAGATACGGCAGTTGCCACGGTAACTGTTCTTTTTTACTTTGATAGCAGCAGGTGAATGATTGCCTGGATATCCACAGTAATTTGCTGGGGCTCTAGTAATTCAGTAAGGATGTACACATTTTTCTTTAGGCTTGTTTTTCTCTTACAGAGGCTTTAACTAAAATCCTAAGGTACATGATGATTATTAAAATATTATTCAATACTAGTCAATGATTATTCTTCCTGTAGTGATGTTATTAATATTTTATTAAGGTTTTAAATGCAGAATATTAGAGCAAGGTCTTTTTATATTATGATGGTTCTTTTCAGAGAAACTTGTTTTCTGATTATTTTTCTTTTAAACTTAGTTTACTGTTTCAAGACCCCTCAAAAACTTTTCTAATTAAATCTCATTTAGATCTGGAACTAATGAGACAAAAGCTGCAAGCAGAATTTCTGGTTTGTTTTTATTGTACCATCCTCTAGTGAAATCGGTAAGATGTTTGAAAATAATAGTAATCTCCCATTCTAAATCTGCTGCAGTATTCTCCTGGATTTAAAAGAAAATACACTTAGCAAAGAGGTGTTCATATTTTGTGTACGGGATGCACGGGAATGTTCTCATGAAATGTGACAAAATAAATTTTTTCTTGACCACAGGCAGTTTTGTTTTGTTTTGTTTTTTTCTAAGTTGCTGTTGGTCCAAATCCCATCTGTATAATTAAATACTCCAATTTAGAAATCCAACCTGTTCTGTGTCCTGTGTTCTACTGTACTGTGCCAACTTCATTTTGCACATTTAGACTAAAATTTTGAGGGATTAGGACCGAAGTTTTCAGTGTGTCATAATTAGGTTTTAGATTTAAGGTAGTAATAAGACTTATAGCTTTATTGATTTTGTTGGTAGACCCAGAAGGAGAATCTGTTGCATCGAGACCCCAGTTTGTTAGCTTATTACATAAACATAATCAGAACATGAAATTCATTATTTTTCTGTGAAACAAATCTTAAATTTGGGACAATCTGAATATGTTTTAAAGGTTTCATCTATGTATAAACTTGACCATACAAGCTTCTGAGCATGTGATATGTCTGTGGCCTGAATTCTAGCTGTTAGAATACCTCATAGTAGAGCAATCCTCTTCTCAGTCTCTGAATTTTAGTTCTATATGTGAAATAGCATTTCTTAAAGGAAAAGGAGTCTTTCTTCCTAATTCTGTTACTATTATGAATAGTATCAACTTCCCCAAAATAACATTACAAGTAAGCTGGCAATACATAAGTAACATTGCTAAATAAAACCATCAGCCATACTTGTGAAGACATGGACAAGGCTGGGTCAAAGCTGTTCCACCTGAGAATCAAATCCATGTTTTCAGTGGAATTATTCTGCAAACTGACAATGATGACACTCTGAAAGATTTGCTGGAAATCTTGTATGTATTTATTTTCTGTAGGTTTTTTTTCTGAACACTTGATTTCTGAAAAGGCTGGAAACAAATCTTTCAAAGCTGACAGTGAAACGGCTTTGTAACAAAAGTGTAGTCTCCTTTGTCTCGGTTACTGAAATAAAATGCAAGGTATGATATTGTTGTGTGGGACAGGCTGTTCTTGGCTCAGAAGTAGATTGTTTTGCCCCCCAAAAAAGGGTTGGGGAACAAGTAGATTTATTTTAAGCATCCATCTTAGCCAAGACTACCATCTGACAGGTAGACTCAACATCTTGACACTATTGTAAATGTTAATGTTAGCGCTGCCTTTGTTTTGATAGCCTTGTCAGACACTTATTCATCAATAGTACTTATTTAAGTAGATCAGACTCCTAAAATTAACAAAACTACTGTAATTCCCTGTCCAAAGATGCATTTCTTTGACTTAGGTCTGTAACTCCTAACAGATGTGATAGTTGTTTTCTTCTCCCTTTATGACCTGACACTAAATCACGTAGCTCAAGTGAGTGACCAGCAGTGACCAGAGCACAGCTCTAAGATTCTGGGTCAACTTAGAAGTTGCATGAAGTGCATCAGCTGGTGACAAATAAACCTGTACAAGGCTTCTGGAGAAACTTTTTTAAAAATTATTTTTAAATGTTTAATTGTTGCAATAAATTTCTCTGTCTGCCTATAATGATTTCCAAATTGAAGTCTGCTATTAAACAAAGGCAAGCAAAAAGAATGTCACTTTAGCTGCTAGTCATTTCTGAACAATAGAAAGAAAATGCCTTATTGATACATATTTATTCCCTCTGCTTCTACATATCATGCTTTTGATTAATAAAGTCTCACATTAGTAGACCAGGATGGAAAATAGAGTTCTGGTAATTTCAGTAGTGTAAAACTAACTCTTCAGCATGAAACAATTAATNGTAAAAAAAAAAAAAAAAAAAAAAGCCCGAAACAACCAACAAAACTGTGGGTACAGACAGCCTCCTAAAGTTGCATTTCTCTGTAGTAATTGTATTATTACCCACCAAAGGTGTAATATGACTCCTACAAACTGTGAGTTCCAGGCATGTGTTTCCTTCAGAGTTGGCTATTATTGTAAAGGTGAATCATTGAATCATCTATATGTTGTGTTTTAAGAATTCATTTTAGCTTATAAAACTAAAGGTAGTGCAGGTACTTGCAGAGAATTTTAACAATCCTAGTGAATTAAAAGTTTGAAATACAGACCTGTGAGTCCAGATAACATATTTGAAATGATTCAGTATTACATTTGAATAGAAGAACCACTACTTTTTTTTTTATTATTATGATGTTTAAATTTTGGCTTTCTTATGTCTGCAGAAGCTGCAGAACAGATGCAATATTTACAAAAATGTAAACAACGTAGTAATGCTTCAAAACATGATAGTATTTTGTGACAAGAGTGATCTTTATTAGTTGTCAGAAAGCTGTGTTCTGCAGCAAACTTTGCATCTCACTTCGTCTACTCTTCTTGTCGCAAATTTTTGATACCTAAAATGATAGTGTGAATGGCACATGTGAACAACTGCTTAAACAACCTGTTTGCAGGAGTAAGGGTAAAATTATATATATATCTCAGATTTTTTTAGATTAGTTCCTTCTTCCTTAAAATATAAATAAAGCAGTTTTCAGGCTACAGATTAAAGATTCAACCTCTATCTCTTGATCAATAACAAATCAATATCAGATTGATAAAAATGTCTGAATATCTATTAAATTTTTTATAGTGTTTCAGTACAACTGCTTCTATGAACACTTTTTTCATATTTAAATGATACAGAAGCAATTTTACTGGCTATAATGTTTGACAAAGTAAACTAGTTTTGAGAAAAAAAGCTGAATATTTGTGAGAAAGCAAGTGCTTGGGCTTATGCAGTCAAGAAGTAGAAATGTATTATTTAATCTGTTTTGAAAGAGCTGAAGTAGTTAACAGAAGTGAGTACTGTGGGTGGAGAGGTAAGTTAAAACAGATTTTAAAATGTTTTGGCTAGCTGGCTATACTACTGAAATAGTTGCGTGTTTAATGGTGGAGTTAATTGAGTCTTGTGAGAATCAGAGTTCCTAAAACCTATTTCTAGAAATAAGTTCTGAATGCTGTTTGCCAGGAAATGGGAACCCAGTGTGCAGGTTAGGGCTTTGCTGCAGTATGGCAATAGAAGTAACATTATAGACTTCATGTGAATTGCTACACTCTTATTAACAGGAGGATTTATCAATGTAGTTGTTTTTGAAAAAAAATACTGGATTCTAAGAGTGTAGACTTCTTTATTTTGCTTATGAGTACTACTGTGATGTGCCCTTTAGAAAAAGCAAGCTACACTGGTTAGAAAAACTGGTTAATCACAGGTTGAATGTGTGTTGGTCCAAACAGCCATCACAAAACAAATGCTGGTGAAATCCTACTTTGACTTATTTTGACAGCATAAACAGTATTTAGGGACTTAACCATTGGACGTGTGCAAATGTCATCCAGTATAATATAAAACTTCATCTCCAGCTTTCAGTAGGGATTCTCAAGTTCTGTACAGTGTGGCTAAATACAATCCAGGCATTTATGAGTGCAGATGGTGTTTTTAACCAGCTGTACCACTGTGATGTAAAAGGAATTCCTTGTAACATAGAAAGGCACCTCATCAGCTGAGGAGAATGTCAGGAGAAGTGGTCTAAATGAGCCAGTAGAAACATCTGTTGCACTCATAAATTTATATGAGGCTGTTCAGCTGTATAGAATTAAAATTATGTTTCACTAACGCTTATTTTAATAAACCATAAAAGGGTTGCAAATTATAGATGCTGACTGAATTTTAAAATCACACTAAATGCTTTTTTTTTGTACTGCATTTTCACATCATAATAACATTGTGTCTCCCTTAATAAAGTTAGAAATTAAGTAATTTGGCAAAGAACGTTAATAGGCTTACCCTGCAGCTTTTGTGAAGAGTCATAGTTTGGGCTATCAATGATTAAGAGATTTGGAATACATTCTGTTTATTAATCTTCGCTTAAAAAAACATTAGTGAACAATCTCCTTTTTGTCCAAGTTGAAAGTTTCTTTCATATTCCTGCATCTTGGAATTAACCAAATGTTTTTTAATTAAGCTCCTTATTGGCTTCAATGGTTATTAGATGCAACTGATTTATAAATTGGGTGAATTATTTTACAATATTTACTTACGTTTTTAGAGAGCTCTTATCAGTGCTGCTAAGGTCATGGCAAGAGTTTCTATACACTTGAGAATATAGAGAATGAGTCATATATGTATCCGAAGTGTGAGGTTGTTTCCTTAAATCTTAATGGCAGAACTCTCATTCACTTAAATAAGACTGCATTTCAGCCTCTTTTCATCTTTTTTGTTTCTTACCTGCAAAGTAACTTTCTTGATGCATTTTCAAAGTTGTCCTGCTGTCAGTCCCCAGTAATTTTTCTTCCTGTTTTTCCAGAATGGTTAATTCCAGCCTTTACTCAAGTTGACTACTCATGTGCCCTCTTTCCTTTATAGCTGTGAACTGCATTGATGATGAATCTCTTCCATTTTCCTATCATCATTTTATCCTACAGGTATAGCTCATTCTGCTTTCCTGCTGCAAATACTGTTTCCACTTACTGGTAGTCTTCAACCAAATCTATTACAAGTGCTGTAACACATCTATCTCGGTATCCTAATGATCGTTCATTTAAATGCGACAGAGGTTTTGTTATGTCTGTCTTGACTTCCTGGTCTAACTGACATAATTTGGATTTACTAGAAAGTTTCTGAATGCTGTTACATTGCAATTTAAAAATAAAAGTCCTGAAATAGACTGAAGAACATGCAAGTTGATATTTTGCACTTAAGTTTTTAAAATAACCCATTTAAAATAAATAATTTCATGAATACTTGAAGATTACTTACTGGCAATGCTTAGCAACATATTGAAATTGTTGATTATCTCAGAGTATTTGAATATTGATTCAAATAAAACATTGAAATGTATTCATCTTTTTACTTCTCAATTAAAGAAATTAATCATCTGAAATTTGATTGTGTGCACTGCTCAGAGAGAAACTTGAATAACTTCTGCTCCTGAAGGAGTACTTTTGTCAGGCCTTGTTATGCTTGACTTGTATCATTCTTGGGAGCTGCTTTTTAAAATTGGTGTTTATTTGATATATATTTCATTTTTTGCTGTAAATTTGTCCAAACACGTGCACACATGTACACACATGCCTTCTTTTATGCTAAGAAGATAAGCAGAAAGGGGTATTGGGAGGATGTCAATCTATGTTTTAGATGGTTGTGACTGACTGTATGCCATAATACATCTTCAGCTTGACTGCACCTTCTACTAACATTCACTGGGTCCTGCCTCAAGGTGGAGCTGTTATATTTTCAATGGAGATGAAGACTTGAAAAGCATTTTATTTTCTTCCCCCAAATCCTGTTTCTGATTTGAATAGATGTATGGGTTATGTTGGTAAAGAAAAATGGCAAGCAATCTTCCTCCCCCTCAGCAAAAGCTGGAGTCAGCAATGTGTCACACAGGTGGATGGGCCTATGACACTGACTGATATTTGTTCAATCTGACGTTACCTTTCAGAGATTCACGAAGATGCATACCTTTCACTTACAGTAGATATCCAGCAGGATTATGACAATATATGCATACCAGCTGTCAAAAGCAGTGCTATTCTTGTGGCTTTTTGTAATTGGGAACGTTTTCCCAGAAGAGAGTATGTGTGTGTGTGTGTGTATTGTGTTCTAATTAAGACTATAAGAGACAGTTATGGCAGGCTGTCAAATCAATGGGATGCTGGGTATATTTTAGTCTCTGTGCTATAGTCTAAATAACCTTTTAAGGACTCTGTTCTCTCAATGTGGTAAATAAATGGTGAATGTTTTATACTTAATAGGCCTTTGAGTAACTCATTCCATATGGCTTTATTGCTGGAATGAGACCTTCTTATCGCTAAATACACAATAGTGACATGAGGTCATTTCAGCACAACGAAACAGATGAGCAAAGTCAGTTTATTGTGAAGTTTAGTTAAACAGGAATACTCTAAAGTAAACATTGGTGGCAAATTTAAGAAAAATTAGGGAAACCTACAAGTACTCACTTACTCTACTCATCTTTCACATCTCAGTTTAAATACTTTGAACATCTATTGTAGTGGGATTTGTGAAAGTGACACTCATTTCCCTCTCATTTTTTTCTCTTTGATTTAGAGTCTATCTTTATTCTGGTCACTTTAAAAGTTAACTGTATCACACATTTCAAAAGTTTCTGGCTCCAGACTGTATGAGGGAGAGATCCGGCCAAGCCTCTGTCTTAACAGGTGTAACAAATGATCTGTTTGTAGTTCATTGGGTTTTAAAAAAAAATAAAATAAAATTCCAGGTGGTCTCAATTTCAACTAAGGATGTCATTTACCAGAAATGAGAAGAAATTAAATCAGGCCCTGAACAGCTTGCAAGATCTGAATTGGGAGCAAGACTGGAGGACTGTCTGATGGGCTGGGTACATAGTGCCACACTGGTGCTCTGTGTACTATTGAAGAGGTTCACATTTTGAAGCCAGTATTCTATATGGAGTTGGGTGACATCTGTTTCGGCAAGACATTTATTCACCTAAAAATGCGGCTTCTAGTTACTAGCAGTATTTGTAAAATTGGGTGAAATTAGCTTTGGCTGGCACAAAAATGGAAAAATAAATGTTCTTGAGTGGTGAAGCATTTCAGCATTCTAAAACAACATTTTGATCGTTTGAGGCTAGGCTGGGGGCAGGGGGACTCAGACATCATGTAAAAAACCTGAAGACATACTCCCTTTTGAAGTGCAAGTCTTGGGTTCAGTGGACATTATAGTTACATGTTAAAGATGGATGATTTTACTAGGGAGGACTGGTTCCTGTAATCCCATTGCCTCCAAAGTATTTTTTTTTTTTTTTTTTTTTTAACCTGTTACTTTGAACTCTTTTGTAGGAGATGCTTCTGATGCATGTATCGATTCAGGCAGGGAGAAAATTCACTTCAGGTAAGTACCCTTAGCCACTGGACCACATTGACCACATTGGTCAAAACCAACAATAATGCTGATTCATATCTCGGTGATATAAATGATAATTCCACTTTCATTCTAAATCTAGTTCTTATTAAAAATTACTGGAATAAAAGTATTTCCAGATGGATGAAATTGTTTAGTTTTTCCCTAAGCCTTCATTATATCTTACTTTATTTGAAAAAACGGAAAAGTTCTGACATATTTTTTTGAAAAAAAATTTCTTATTCTGTTTGTTCACAGAAACTCTCCTCCCTCTTCCTAGGTCACTCCTGGGCTATCTGAGTACTGGTTAAACATACCCACTGCTTAGCTAATGTAGAAGATCTTATCCTTAGAAAGAAAATAAATAATGGGAATTCTGTACTGTGTATTCTCTTTGTTATCAAAAATCAAACCATAAATGCCATAAAAATGATCTCTAACTTCTGCTTTCTCAGCATTTAGAAGAAATAATTTGATAGCATGATAGAGTTTTATAGGTTTATCTATGAAGAAGTTGAAAAAATCTAAGTTAAATCTGCTTTGTACTGGAACGTTTATGTTTATTATTATGCCTTTGATGTAAAAATTGTCCATTTATGTCCAGCTTGAATGGTGAGGTGTATTTCACAATTGTACATTACTGCTTAATAAAAAAGGTTGTAGACTGTAGACTTTTTACTTTTTTTTTTTTTTTTCCAACGAGCTTGCTCAGAGAAGGAGTTAAAGCTTGGGTTGAGAAATTAATCTCTTCACCTTAGTCAAGAGTGTTGGTTGTCTTACCTAGTGTTTTTCAGAGTATTTAGGGGCATGTTTAATATCATTGAAAACAAATGTTGAAATTTTACGCTAATTGGAATCCCAGGTGTTTTCTATTCTTTGGCTGTGCAGTCAGTCCTGCAGCTGTGGCCCTCTTTACCCCCAAGCTTTCTATGATTTTTAGGTGCTCTGAGTCTAGTTTTTGAGGAGTAGTTTTGGTTCTGGTCTCATGTGCTATTGATGGGTCTTGGATTGTTCAGGTCTGTTCTGAGAAAGAGGAAGATAATTCCTTATAGCAATATGCAAAATTATCTGATACTGATTGGAGGCTAGCTGGAACTCAGAGCACAGTTTTGTCAGTTCAGCCTAAGTTGTTGAGAACAAATTTGGACTTGCTATCTGACTAAGAAGCGACTGGACACAGACTTGCCAGTTGTCAAGACTGGGTTGCATGGGGCTTTATTGCGGGATCATTTAGGATGCATGTATGGTTGCTTCCTCTTTGTTTTATAGGTAAGCTTCTAAATTTCAGGGCTTGAGTTCAGAAGAATTAAAATAGGTGCAAAACAACCTGTCTATCCCTGTCCTATCTGTCTTCTCAGTTTGTGCTGTAGAACTGAACCTTCTGTCTTTCTGCTCAGCTTTCTATAAGTACTGCAGATAGCAATATTTAAAAATCAAACTGCCAGTTTCAGTCCGCACTCTTGCTTCTCTACATCAGTTCTAGTTGGCAGCTTCAGCTCAGCTTGGAATGGAGTGGCCGGTGTTATCAGAAGCAACTTTTATTATCCTCTCAGCAAAAGTTATCAGAAAACCATAGCAGAAGGAAGAAGATGAGCTGAATAAGCTTCTAACAGGCTAATAAGGGTAATTTCATAAATCCGGCAGGGTTTGAATATCTGGAAAGCATACTAATGCTCACATTTCCTGAGAAAGGCTTGCTGTACTGTTCAGTCTTTCTGCCAGAACTATGTAGGTGGATAACCCATTTTCACAAAGATACTGCTTCTCTTCTGTCAGGCAAAGATATGTCATCAGGGAAGAATCCCTAAAATTTATGAACTGCAGACTCACTTGCGTTTTTCAGCCTTTACTGGTATTTTATAAGTACAGATAAAGTAATGAATAGAATATTCAAAACATACCCCCTTTTTTTTTTTAATCTGTGTGTCAGTTTATTAGAGCAGCACTGTTTTCCAGCACTGTTGTATGGTGGTCTAAATAAATCTCAAAGAGAATAATTTAATAATGTTAAGAGGCTGACTGGATTAGGAAAGTGAAATATAAATGACAGCTTTTTCTGGACTTGTCCTATCCTTCCTCTCTTTCGATCCTGTGGTCCCAGTCCCCAGTTTCCTCCAAATAATTTTCAGACAGAATGAACTTGGAATGTTTTCTTGGGATTTTGGTATATTGTGACAACCTACAAATGTCAACTGTACTTCTTTAGATGAATCTGTGCTGGATGAGTAATTATGATGCTTGCAGAAAGTACAGTATCTGAGAGTACTGGACTTTGTGCCCATAGAATGGGTACACAGTTAATCTGACACATGCTGAACAGATACCATCTGTGTAGAAGAAGAGATCCTATACAGAATACTGTTCTGTGAACTGATTTTCCAGAATAAATGTCTTTGCCATAGTGGTCTGAAGAAAGGAGAGTCTGTGGGGAAAAAAAACATGTAAAATTAATTCTCTAGTAAAAGTGTTTCAATACTTCTGTAAATGTTTATTTCTGCATAACACACACCATGAGTTTTTCTGAAAAAAAAAAAATAATAAATTTAAACTCTTAAGTTATTTTTTCTATCAGTCAGGCTGTTCTCATAGTATCTTCATGCTATTTGAAAGTTCTGGAAACCTTGCCCTTGCAAACAAGGTAACATTTCTTGAGCATTGAGTTACCCAGTTCTGTTCAATGCTCTTTTGCTTTGCCCATCACCAAATTTATTTGTTTGCCTGATCTGTTCCTATGGGAACCATGTGGTTTTAATTACGTGTTATGACATGGGATTATTTTTTTGCTTTGATAAGATTGCATAATGTCATTCCATTCCTGCAATGAAAAAACTATTTTTCAGTTGGCATAAAAATATTGTCAGAGGATAAACTAATGATGATACTTCCCCTAAGTTCTGTTAGAGTGGTATTTCGGGGCTTTTTATTTGTTCTATATTTTTGCCCAGGTGTTTCTTGCATGGTTTTAGTCACGTACGCTGCCATGGGCAGTGTCAAAGCAAGAGTTCTGTGAGTGCAGTGCTTGAAAAAATAGTTATGACCGGCATTATTCTGGAATGTGCTGTCTGAGGAAAAACATTAAAGCCTACAGAATCTGAAATCCTTAATGGAACTTGTCTGAGCCTTTTAGTAATGAATAATTTTCAAGGTATAACACAATATATTAAGGTGAAAGTTCATATAATTTCAGGACTATTTCTCTTTATATTGAGAGGACTCTGCAAAGGATATATAATTTCAGGACTATTTCTCTTTATATTGAGAGGACTCTGCAAAGGATAAGCTGCTGAGTAAATTTTGTAAATTACTGCAGGTTCTGAAGTGAATTCCAGTTGTGTCCCCCCCCCCCTTTTTTTTTCCTTTCTCTCTTGTTAGAAATATTTTATGGGAGCTCAGCATAAACCTCTTACAGTAAAAAACAGGGAACTGTATTTTGTTTCTAAAGTTGAACTCCTTGAATTAAGAAAGATGTCATGACTTCTGGTTTGTGTTAAGAAATTAGTATAGTTTTTGTGATAAAGTGGCAAGCTTACTTTTTTCTGGCCCTCTTAACAACAGCTTCCAGAAAAAGTAACCTTACTTTTACAATATAGGGAGGATAAGGAGGGGGGTGAGGGGACAGGGAGGAATCCTATTTTTACTGTTTTTTAGTGCATTCCTTTATGCTACATGTTTTTCTAACCTGACCTAAACAGAAATTTACAACTGTTTCTAACATAATGCCAGTACATGTGTTGTTACCTAGTTAGTGAGGAGAGAATGACCTCTTGGTTCCCATTTTACGTCAGAAAAACTTAAACTGTAGTTATGTAGTCACATCATAGAATCATAGAATGGTTTAGGTTGGAAGGGACCTTAAAGATCATCTAATTCCAGCCCCCCTGCTATGGGCAGGGACACCTCCCGCTAGACCAGGTTGCTCAGAGCCCCCTCCAACCTGGCCTCATATTTATGAGGTTTGTTTTTTTTAACTTGCAGAGTTCGAAAATGCTAATGTTATATCCACGTTGCACTGAAAAGCCTTATGATTACATGTAAATCTTTAGTGTTTTCATTAAAATATAGATTGAAAAGTCACTATTTTCTTGCACAGTATTCACAAGAGGATGTAATGGTTAATCTATTTTCTTTTGCATTTCTATTAGTCAAGTTGGACCTAGTTACAAGTCATGGATCATGGCTTAAAATGACTTGTGTATTTTTATAGTTGCTTTTCAAAACCAAAATATTTCTGTTTAGACTTGCCATGCATCTTCAGGCAGAACAATCAATGGCTTAGAATACAGGGATTTCTATGCTATCAGTCACACTTGATTTCTTAACGTTGCTGATCTATAAGTACTAAACTATTTTTTAATTAAAGTATGTACTTACAGAGATGAAAGTTATGTATGAATAAAGTGGGATTGTTTTATAACTACAGTGCTTTAGGCAACCAAACAAATAGTCTAAGTCTGTGGTGCTCATAGACACACTTCCTTTGCAAACTCAGTTTAACTGCTCTTTAATTGATATGGACTTGTCGAGTACTTGTAACTGCACTTGCTGGAATTAATCGTTATTTTCTGATATTGTGTAATCCTAGGCTTCACTGACTTCAGTTACAATCAATGATGTTTACAATCTCTACAATCAGACTAATTGTAATTTGTATTCCAGTACTCTCTGTTGGCTTTAAGAGTAAGCAATAGCCAAATCTGACCTAACAGTTTGAGGACAATAATTGCCATAGTATTCTTTTGCTAATCTTATGTTATTATAGAAATTGGTTTTGCTCCTGTCTTATGAAGAGAACTAATTTCTTTCTTGACCTCATACTTGACACTCAATATGTACAGAAAATAACACCCCTGCTGGTAGTTTGTATTTTGAATCACATTCAAAAAAAGAATGTTGGGAAAAAAAAAAAAAGTAACTGCATTATCCCAAATCCCTGTCACTCACCTTTCAGAGTAAGGCCAATTTGTATTTGTATTGCACGGCAAGGAAAAGTAGGCTGCTTTCATTCATGACTGGTAACTTTCCTTTTGCTTTCCTGATGTAATTAATTGTAGTATTGCAACATGAACAAGAGAAAAACTGTATTTTTAACCAAATATATTTGTGTTTTGGGGAATAGCATTCCTCTGCCTCTTTCATTGTTTTGGACAGTTTTGTAAGTAGAGTGAAGTATCTTCTAACAGCTTGAACATCATAAGTTTGCATCCATCTTCTTCAGTAAGCCAGAGATAACATCATTACAAACTTCACCTGAAATAGTCTTCTAAGCTAGGCCTTTTTGTGTGGTTTTTAGTTATTTGCCTTGTTTTTGCTAATTGCATTTGTTTTTTGATTGGTTTGTATTTTTTTTTGAAGATTTTTCAAAGCATTGCAAATGTGTTGTAACAGCCTGTTGTACAAAGCTGTTCTGTGCTTAGCATTTTAAGTTTTTTATTTTAATTTCTTTTTTTTTTTAAATCAACCTTTAAGTGCAGTGTTGTTCACAGAGTGAAATATTTCTTTCTGGATCATGTCATTTCACTGTGTTACAGTCTCAGTGCCTAAAGCAATTGAACAGCTGTCCTTAGTAGTTTAATGACTTAATCGCTCAAGTATTTGCTGTATTTAATTCTGAATTTCCACTTGGAAGATAACCTTCCTTTGGAGTAATGCTTAACACTTTAGTTGTATTTTAGCTGGATTGGTATTGTAAGTCTGTTTAGGATATTCCTTAGAGAAATATTAAGTGAATGAGAGTAACAATTTTTGATGATTTCCTTTAGGACAGCGTCCACACAGTATGAATTGAACAAACAATCTGATGCAAACTATCAGACTCATAAACAAGTGACTTCTTTTTATCGCAAACCTGAAAAAAATGCATCAAGTAAAAAATGTTTAATTTAATTGCTACCTTATTACATGACAGTGGCCTTTTTATTTTTTGTTTGTCCAGAATTCAATTATCTCAAACACTGAACTGAAGCTTTTTCACTGTAATATTATTAGATATGTTGATCTATATTAGTTTGGGGTTTGCCTTTTTTTTTTTTTTCATCAGGAGCAGTATCATGGGTTATTTTTCTACAATAGTCACATTAGTGTCACTTCCAGTACCACAAATTATTTAGTTTTGCATGGGTACGCTTGACTCTTTCCTGATGTTGGTAAGGTTGTACCCAGTTAATCCAAACTCAGGATTTCATTGCGCTAGCATGTCCTGTAAATACAGCTTTAGTTTAGTATTAAGAAAAGCAACAGAGGAAAGCAAAGGCACTAGCAAAAGCAGCAACTTGCTCAAAGAGTTATGAATTCCTTTGAAACAAATTATGTCATTGGATCTTTGAGCCTTCAGATTTTATTTTCTATAGTATTTCTCAATCTCCCTGTGTCTTTCTGTTGGTGGTGGGGTTTTGTTTGGTTGGTTTTATTTGTTTGTCTTTTTTCATAGGGAGGTTGCTTTGTTGTATATTTAACACCATTGTCTTGTCTTGCATGTAGAAATAATTCAAGCAGTTTGAATACCATACAGGTCAACTTCCGTCCTTTTAGTTTTCACTTCTGTTTTTAATGGAGATAGGACTTTTGCTTTGTTCTCTGGATTCTTTGCTAACCTTCTCTGTATCTAAAGTTTATGTATTTAGATATTAGTAAGTTTTTGCAGATTCAGTGTTTTCTGTTTTGGCTTAATCTGCACTCTGTTTTATTTCATCGTGGGAATAAATACCATGTTCTGCTGTCACATGCTGTACTTAAACCCTTACCCTTGTTAATATTGGGTAGCTACTTTAAGGGATTGATGATATTTTGGATGTAAATTGTTGTGAGGGAAATTTAACCCTTTTAGTGTTTTTAGATTAAAATTTAAATTTCGTTATTGCTACAGAAAAATCATATGGTAATGTCTTCATTTCACAATTTTAAGTAACACTTGGTTAGAAATACTAATAGTCCCATATGCATATATGTGTGTGTCTATGTATGTCTGTTTACATATATGATATGTAAATGTCTTGTTACATTTATAGCAGTGAGAGTTTTGTCTTCTCTGCCTATCTTGGTATTGTGTCCCTTTATGACATTTATGAAAGGACCAAAATGACAACCATCAGAAAAGCTTGCATCAAAGTACACACTGATTTGCCTTATGGAGAAAGTACAGAAGAGTTATGTGGCTTTTAATGAGGGGATGTTCCAGGAGCTGCATTTTGCTGTTGGAATATGAAGCAACCCCATCAAAACCTCAGTATGCCACCATGATCACCTACGATAAACCTCTAAAACTTCTAAATATAATGCATGCCATTCCTGCACTAGCACGGTTAATTATTTTAGTAAATTGCTTGGAAAACTTTCTTTTTGAAACAGAAAATGCAAGTTTTCAGTGCAAAGCTCTGGTATGGGCAAATTCAGAACCCATGACATAAAATTTCACATGAAGTCTAACTGCCAATTAATATTTATTTTCCTAGGGTTTTTGTTTTTCCCAGATTCAGAATCCAATCAGACATAGGTTTTATTTTCAAATTCTCCTTTTCTGTAGCTTAAATCAATTGTCATTCAGGCCACTAAAAAAACTTTCTTTATAATTTCTTCACTTCTAATCTGATTGAATGTGATTGTATATCACTGGAAATAGAAAAGACTGGTCATGAAAATGCAAGTAGTAGCAGGTTACAGATTATTTTGAGGTTTTCTGTCAACGTTCTTCAGATTTTGTTGTATTCAGAGATGCAAAATCCATATAAGCGCAGAGATAGAATTATCAGTTGGTGGACTGATGTGTAAGGAAACAAAAGTAAAAAGGAGATAGAAAGTGAAACGATCCCATGTTAAGACTCCTACTGTTCTGAATCTGTGTAGTGCGCACTTTATTCAAGTGTAAATTTTTTTCTTCAGAAGCAAGTTAATTAAATAGGCATTTCCTGCAGGGCTGCATATTCTTTGAAAGCTGTGTGTGCGTGATACTTTGGGCTGCTCTCACACCTCCAGAACACCTTATTTGCTTTTTGTCTCCCGTAAAAGTTTGACTGTTAAATCCTGAATCATCTACTTGAGCTCTGATGGTTACAAGTTATTGTAGCAATAATCAAGAACAAGATACTGGTACTTCAGTGAATTAAAACCCTTTGCGGATAACACTTCCTTTTTTCCTACCTTCACTCCCAAGTCCCTACTTGGGATTGGCTCAGGCAGAGAGGAAAAGTGGTACACACTTTTCGTCAATAGTAGGAATTCTACAGGTGTTTAAGTATGTGCAAATTCATCCCTTCAGCACTTCTAAGAAACTTGTTACCTTCCTGTGGTGGTAGAAGGAGGAAGCAAAGAATATTGATCTCTGACTGATTGAATTGAACATATATTCAGATTTAAGGTTCGCATTTAAATCCCTAGTATTTGATATTGGAGCTTAAGCTCAGTTGATGAAGATATGTCTGTCCTATGTGGGGATGAAACGGAACTGTAGATTTCAGCAGTAATCACTCAAAATACATATGTGGCAAAAAACTTAGAGTAGGAATAAAGGAACTGAATATTACTTAACCTGTTATGAAAATAAGTGCTGTAGATGAAACAGCTTTGGAAGACATCTATTTTTTTTGTTGGAAATATTCAACATCCAGTCTGCATTCAGAAATGGAATGACAATTACCATGACAGGATGAGATGATTTTTTTTTTCAGATTTCAGATTAGAAAGAAATCTGCCAGAAAGAAACTGTCAGATAGTATAGCATAATAATTAAATGTCTTCTAGATCTAGCTTATAATTGTCCTTTCATGGCACCCAAATAGTTTTACTTTGTCTGCTTTCTTAAAAGCTTGATTGCATTGCGGAGATGCTAGAGTTGAAGGGAAACTGTAAGAACTTCTCTTCTTATGTCATTTCTTTTCATAGGGGCTTTTTGAGAAGTAATCTACTTTTCCATGTGGGTACTTAAAATCTACACATAAAAAGAAAAAACATCTTTTGAATGGTTGCTCAGAAACATGCAGACCAAGGTTGAAGGGAGAGGGAGGGAAATAAAAGCATTTCATACAATCACCTCTTCAAATATTATACAAAATGTGACTCATCAGTAATAGGCCCAGTCCTGCTCATCTAAGATGAAATAGCTTGCATTTGATTGAGATTTTTTTCTTTGCTTAACAGCGTGGAGACTGTGTATTTACAAGGCCAACACAGTAAGGAGCAGTTCAGTTGCTAAGTCCAGCTTTCAACTGGTGGCCTTTTCAAAGGTGATCCTCATTCCTCCTATCTTCTTTTCTTTAAGGTGAAGTCACTTACGTCTCTGGCTACTGTGGCTATTCCTCAACAGCAGTACCTGGAAGCATCTCCCTGACACAGGTGCGTTGCACTTTGCATCCCTCTTCCATGTAAGGGAGGATCATAAACATGCATCATTCTCTCTCTTACAGCCCCTTCCCCTCCAGATCCTGATACCACATAAAGCATGTGAGGATTTGACTGGAAGGAAGCATGACATGTCCCAGGCAGGTTGACGTCCTGGGAATTGGGGGACCCAGGCTGGGGGATGTCCCACAGCATACGCCTTCCTTGAAGTCAAGGCGTAGCAGTTGGCTCTGGGCTTTCTTAGGTGTGGCTTTTGGTTTTACTTTTTCTGGTCGGTATAGACAAAACCAGTAAGTTTTGACAGTCGTTGCCTGAAACCTAAGCTCTAATAAGAATCACAAGGAAGATACCTTTATGTCTGCAGACACAACCAGTGTGGTTTGCTCAGAACAAACTTACCTGCCAATATACTCTACTCTGCCCTGGTGAGGCTGCATCTGGAATACTGCGTCCAGTTCTGGGCTCCCCAGTTCAAGAAGGACAGGGATCTGCTGGAGAGGGTCCAGCAAAGGGCTACAAAGATGATTAGGGGATTGGAACATCTTTCATATGAGGAGAGGCTGAGGGATTTGGGTCTCCTTAGTCTGGAGAAAAGAAGATTGAGGGGGGATCTTGTTAATGCTTTCAAATACTTGAAGGGAGGATGCCAGGGGGATGGGAGCAGTCTTTTTTCAGTGGTGCCCATTGATAGGACGAGGGGTAATGGGCACAAACTTGAACATAGGAAGTTCCATCTTAACATGAGGAGGAACTTCTTTACTTTGACGGTGGTGGAGCACTGGAACAGGCTGCCCAGAGAGGTTGTGGAGTCTCCCACTCTGGAGACATTCAAAACGTGCCTGGACGCTGTCCTGTGCAACCTGTTGTAGGTGACCCTGTTCTGGCGGGGGGGTTGGACTAGATGATCTCCAGAGGTCCCTTCCAACCCTGACTATTCTGTGATTCTGTGATACCAGGGAGTAGGGTAATGTTTCAGGGGGTTGCCTCTCATGTATTAGCAACAGATGTGGAAAGGTGGACACTTATAAAATATTTCCCAAAGCATCTAGCTACAAAGTTGACACTCACTGGACTAGTAAGTACTAAAATATAATGAAAATTATGCTTTCAGGGCCTCATATGCTGTGAATAGGAGATCCAGAGTTTTATGCCTTGATGTAAGGAACTAGAGCATCCCACCCTATTCTCTCAAAGCACAAGAAGTATCAGTGGTTTGGGATATGGTGCTGCACTTTAGATCTTGTCTGGAAACATTTTCTCTCTTACTTTGCCCAGCTGGACTTCATAATTAAAGTGTTAAGATCTTCCTCTAAATTTGACAGGATTTAATAAAAAGCTGTAAGGTTTTTTTAATTAATGTTTTCACTAAAATAACCAATTCTGAGCTCTTATGTAGTTAATTTAATAAGAGTTATGGCTTATCTTAAGCATGACCACTGTTTTCCAGAAAAGCATAAAGCAAACTTCTGGTACATAAAATTTTTTATGGGTATCTTTCTATTCTCTTATTTAAACAAACAAACAAACAATTTTTTGGTTACACAAGAAAGTAAAAGTCTTCAAGTCAAAATTCGTTTACATGACAATTGGTGAAAACTTGCCTTGTAGCCATCAAATGTCTCACCTCCCTCATGTTTCATTATATGAATTATAGTTCAGAGATATGAAAGAGTAAATTTACATAATAGGTTTTCTATATGATTTTTAATTATTATTTGTGAAGTGGTTTGGGATTCTTGGGTGAAAAAATTTATTAAGGGACTAATACTGTTTTCTGTACTGTCTTACGGAAATAACTATTTTCAGGCAGTCATATTGCTGCAACAGTGTTTTGTATTAACAAAAAAATGTTCAAAGCCTGTTCAAGTCAGCCTTTTCATGGAAGAAGATGTTAAAAGCTAAAGCCAGAAGAAAATTAGCAGCCTGGTGCAAGGTGCTAAATCTACCTGGCTCACCTGCTGCCCAATTGCAGAGGAAGTTGCTGTCCTTTTTATCAGCTGTTCCCTGGAATTACATTTGTGCTCTCATGTAGCTAGCCCATGGCCACAGCTTCACAAACTAGGGTATGTTTCTCTTTGATCCCTGCTTGACAAAAAAGGCAGAGTCCTGTGATTGGAGTTAATGTTCTGTGGATTATTTATATTTTCATCTCTATATACTTCTATTTCTACCTACTGTGCAATGTAAGATACGCAAACCACCCTGGGAATGCAAAATGTGGGTTTCTCCCTGTTGGCCACCAAGCAGTGGTACGAGCATCCCTCTTACCTGTCATTCTGTTCTCCTGAGTTTAATGCTTCTGGATGCCTGGCAGACCATTTTCAACTGAAATAAATACCCCATAGTCTCATAGTTGGGTCATTCTTTGGGATTTTAGGAAAAGTTGGTTTATCTCCATGTGCTGAAGAAGTCTAGAGTTTAAGACTTGTACTTATTAGAAGGTGGTCAATACTTCATTTTCCGGCATGTTTTGGTTTGAACTTTTATGTGCTAGGTAAAGCTCACAGCATGGCTAGAAAATTAGGCCCTTTGGGAGATATAGGTAAGGCTTGCCAGGTTTCTGGATACCAAATGGGTTTGGGCAGAAAAGAGTAGCTGCCAGATCCACCAAAGAAGCATTGTGGAAGGTATTGATGCAAGGGTAGATTTATTTTTTTAAATGGGTAAAAAAGATTTCAAAAATCTGCGTTGCGTGGGGGGTCTTGAGTGCTTATACAGCCATGTAAGATGTAAGACCTTGAAATTCCAAGGTGTTTCACTGCTGCTTTTGAATTGGCTGTGACTGCCCAGCTACTTTGTCATAACTGCAAGACATCAAATATGTGCGTGGGAGTAAGAAGAAGAAAAAAGGAGGGGGGAGTCCCATTAAAACCAAACTGGAAATCTGGCCCATAAAATGTCAATTGGACACTGATTGCTCTTCCCCAACGGGTAGTTAAATAAAACAGTTCCCTGCTGTTGCCCCTCAATAACATGACATTGTTTCCATTAATTTAGTGTCTGGCACGTGCTCCTTTCTCATTGTAGGTGTGATCCAGCATTGTGACATGGACAGCTGCTGGGTTGGCTCATGCAGGGCTGTGGGTGGTCTAGCATAGCTTCTAGCTAGACTAGTGATCCAGTCTTGGAATTTGTCACTTTTTGCTGGCACTTGTAGTGACGAGTTGAAGAAATGCTAGACTTAAAAAAAAAAAAAAAAAACAAAAACAAAACAAACAGAAAAAAACACACAAAAAAAGTCTGTCCAAAGCTGCCCTCCTCATCTTGCTGGCAGCTCTTCTCAAGCAGCCGAGGTGCACTTGCAGCTCAGTGGGAGACTGGGCTGTCATTATTGCTCCCTGCTCTGGGGAAAGTAAGCCCAGGGCTTTAGTACCATTACTTTGGCACTATTGCTGAAGAGTTTACTGAGTTTCTAAACCTGAAGGAAGCTCACATCAATTTGCCTATTTATCTCTACCAATTTGCTCACATCAGTTTGTGTTTGGTCTACCTAAATAAACAATGTAACTCCATAATATGTCAAAGGATTGCACAATAGACTGTTTTGGGTTTTTTTTTGTTTCGTCTTTTTAGCAGACCATCGTGTATTTGCTGGTTTACCCGATTCTATTTGTTGCACGAGCTCTAGAAGACTTGACACAAAAGACAGCTTAAACACCAGATAGGAGCACATATGTTCCTAGTTCTGTTTGGATTAGGATGTTTTTTGATGACTACAGCCAATATCAGCTTTCTGTTAATACAGTGGTCTAAATAGTGGAAAAATAAAATGTTTTTAAGTCATTGGCTATCAAGGCCTTGTTGTTAATCGTATCTTCCAAACCATAAAAGTATATATGATTAAACATAGGTGCTTCAAACTGCAGATAAAGGAACGCTTCCAAAATTACTTTTGGGCAACTTCTGTTTGTCTGCTAGGTGAGGATTAGTTCTTGAGGGTAGTGCCAATGACATGGTGGAAATGGAATTTCTTTTTTTTTTTTTTTTTTTTTTTTTTTTTTCTCCCCTGATGTATGTCTCATGGACTTGGCTGATGTGAGCCTGGAAGCAGTACTTGCCTTCTCTCAGAGAGAAATGAAAGTTCAACTTTTATATTTTATTTTTTATTTTATTTATTCTGTAGTGTCATGAGATATTGAATATGCTTTTGGCTAGACTGCTTGATTGTATGGCTATGGGTAAGAGATCTAGTCCAGCTGTCCCTTGCTGCCAGAGATAAAGATTGTGTGCATTTCAGGAGACCTGGGTTATCACTGACTGCAAGAGTAGCCTTACAGTACTTTGTTCTTTTTCTACTGCATTCTTTTATTTTTTCATTTATGCATCTTCAGAATGATGTCTATAAAAACAGCTGCTTAACAGATGCGGTTTTAATGTAATGTGAGATTACAGTTAAATATAACAATTTACTGTAATGAAGTAAATACCAAGTACTAAATAGAAAGCAGTTTCAAACACATTCAGAAATGGCTGGATATTATTTTGCCAGAAAGCTTTGCAATAGAAAGATGTTTTTTTAACTTAAATAGTTTTTTAAAGTGACTACTTCCCATTTTGAAAAGTTTTGAGTTCTCAGGGAAAAAAAATACAGATTTTTTTTCTTGTGCTTCTCTCCCTTTCCTTCTCCTGCCCCCATCAGTCGAAAGGAAACTGAGAAATAACTACCAAGTATCTCATGTGAATTAGTTCAGGTGCCTCATGTCCCACACACTTGTCCCTGAAGGCTGAGTTCTTGATTTGGGTTGTTTCCCATGATATGCTGCAGAGATCACATAAGATCAAAGTTTTTTTTCAGTGTTTTAACAAGGATGAAAAAGCTGAAGAACAGTTTTTGTAAGGGAACATAGGACTGTTGCTTAACTAAATATTTTATTTTGTTATCTGACACATTTGTAATTCTAATATTTGTCTAATATTTTTTATTCTAATATATTGTTCTAATATTTGAAAAATTGCTGTTTCCTGTAGGGAAGAATGATACACCTTTCCTGCTGTATCTAATTCCACAACTAGTGGTTCAATGTTTCTGTTTTGGTCTTGAATTTAGGTTATATTTCTTCCATTAGCACATAGTATTTCAGCAGTCATCATTATAGTGAGTATCTTCAAGAAGAATATATTTTCTCTTAGTCTTTTGCTTAAAACCACAACCACTGACTGCTGCTTCTCATTCCTGTGTCACAAAATAACAAAATACAGTAGCAGTATTTCCAGAGACTGCTAACAATATGTAACAGAATAAATGCTGCCTTGCAAATGCTCTCTTATTGTTGCCTCTCTTTCCATGCAAATTAACTTATTAAAGCTAAATAATTAAATTAGTTATATTTAACATATTGGTAGTTTGGCAGGCCATGGATCCTCAGCCCCCAGAGTTAACAAGAAGGCTTTGAGGCTGCAGCAGTTTCACTCCTCTTAAAATACTGTGTAGAAGGGATGTTCAGAAGCAGAAAGGCTGAAAAAGCTCAACTTCAAAGCTTTTGCTTCTCATACTATGTGATACCTGAAAAACGGGTTTCTGAAGGCAGCCTCTGAGTCAAATCTGACTGTTGGGACCTAATCTTCCCCAGTTTAAGAAGGTCCCTAGTGGCTTCAATTAGAGTAGAATCAGACATCTAGCTGCTAGAAGTAAGAGGCATTAGTTACATTGTGTACTACAAAGCCTTTCATAATTTTCAGAATATCAGTGATTAAAGTGGGAACTATCTCATTATGTGCAACAGCAGATTTTTGCTGTGGTCAGAGAGAGCTTGTCTTACTGATTCTTGACTTCAGGCCAGATCTAAAGAATTTCTGCTGGGAATTTTAAGTTTTGCTCTCAAATCCACACTGTTGAGAGCGAACAGTGTTGTGCAGGTTGGCCAAAATGTAAATTGGCAATTATCTTGTCTTAGAACAGAATGAGCTTGGAAAAAGTAGTTTTTGTAGTTTGTTCAGTTACCGGTGAGCACATGAAATTTGATTGCCTTTCTGGGAGAGAGGGACTAGTGAGAAAAGACAAAAAATAATAAAAGAAAATTAAAACCCCTAAAACACCTGAATGAATGCCATTTAAATTGCATTGAGTTTACTGACGCTTAAGGTTTGAGATGTTGGTTCTGCACTTGGCTTCGTCAAGCAAAAATAGTTTTTCCTCCTCCCTTCTGTGATTCGTATCTTGGAAAAACATAGCTGTCTTCGAAACAACCGATGCATTGTCTTAGTCTTCCTGCCATGGTGCCAAAATCAGTTCTCTCAGAATAACTGATCAAGAGGACCCGTGAATACTGCTGTTCATCCTTACATTAGAAAAAGTGTAATATCAAAAAAGAATTTTATAACTTAGAATAATAAATCCAAATCCTTAATAAGTGACTGAAGGAGGATAGAGAGAACAAAGTAAAATATGTTTAGTAGAAATATAAACATATCCTGACTCTTTATTGCGTTGATTTGGAATATCTCACCCTTTTTAACTTTCCCATAACACTTGCACTACTGAAATGTCACAAACCACTTATTTTTAACTTTTCTGATGATCAGAGAAAATAAGCAGACTGAGAAAGAGCAGAAAGAGCTGTCTGTCAAAGCATGTCGTAATTATTTTGGTAACTTGCATACCAGGTGTCAGCTTTTTACTTTTCTAAGCAAGTTCTACATTTGTACAGCAGCTTTTAATTTTTTTCCTTTACCCTAAATACGTAAAACTGTTTTAAAGTGAAGAGAACGGGGGGTGGGGGGGAATGAAACATAGCGACTGGACATAATGACATGTTTGTGTTGATTTGCAAGCCAATTAATAAATATACCACTGTAATTTAGGGCACTGCAAGGATGCTTCTCAATATAGAAGCTTCCAGAGTAATTTTACTCCTGGAAATTACATAACACCAAGAATTCCAGAACACAAAAATGTGCATCTGTATTATGATAATGGCAGCTGAAATAGCAGTCCCTAAACTCTGTTAGGAATATTTAATGCTGGATTTTTTGAAGGAAAAAAGTCATCACTCTTTATATTTGTGCCGTATAACATTAAGTGCTAAAATTCCTAACTGAAACAAGTCAATTTCATATTTAAAATTACTTCATTCCCACCAATCTGCACCTCATTCATACTGTTCTTAAACTAGACAGCACTGTAAAATAGAATATGTTCAAAGCATTAGATTCAGATCTGAAAGATCTTGCTACTGCTAAGGGAAGCTTAGGTGTGGTGTGTTTTTTTTTTTAAATTTTCAAATGACATTTAAAATTTGTCAAAAGTGTGAAACAGACTATTTGAATGAGAAAATACAGATTGCACAAGAAAGATTGATGTAGGAAGGTTCTACTCCTATTTCACATTTTATTCTTAGTAAAAATAAGATAAAATCTCATAGGAAGAACTCTTTTTTTTCTTGTTTAGTTTTGTTTTGTTCCTTTCATACTTCTTTTGCTTAGAAGGAAGTATAGCTCAATAGGAGAGGGGAAAATATCGAAGGCCTTATTAAGGTTCAAGTCCTGTGAACCTGTGGTAGTAACGAACATAATTCATATGTTATTTCTGGAAGTATCTAGAAGTTGTTGAGTCAACAAATGAAATGTTTTATATTGCAGGTGCATATGTGAAACAGCAGTTACAGTGACTCACTGCTGGGAATAAGTTAAAATTGTAAATCAAAGGAGAAGAGCACAGGGCGCAAGCAGTCACACATTCAGGACGGAGGCAAAGCCTGCAACCGTTCTATCAGCTGCTGCTTCTCACTTGGATTCCACCTCTCATTTATCTTTGTGGTGAGTAACCATGCACTGGTGTTCCAGTATTATCTCCTGAATATCACCCAGCAGAAATATAGCCCTGACACTTCTGGTCACAATTGAGTGAGGGGACAAAATGTTGGAAATCAGAACTGTTGCATGGCAATTATTAGAAGTATCTGACCACCAGGAATACTAGACAAACATAACATTTTTGCTGTTGCAAAAAATATCAATTCAGATTGCATTTTGCTAATGAAAACAAAATTTTCATTCTATTAAAGAATCTTCCTGAAAACTGAAAGAGTACACTAAAACAAAATTAATCTTAACATGACATTACTTAGAGCTAAAATATAGTAAGAGGGTTTTGTTGATGGTTGAGCACAAAGGAGATAATAAAATTAGAACTGAATGAGAGGAGCAGGAAGTTAGAAAAGAATCCTTGGCTCTGCAAACATGAAACGTAATATTTGCTTCCAGTTTTACAATGTAGGAAGAAAACTGATGTGGATTATTTTGCTGTATTTTTTTTTTGCATTACATTACTCCTTATACAGTTTATTGCATCTGAAAACAGAAGAATTCTTCTGGTTAAAAAAAGGAGGGGGGGGGCAGGGAAATTACTTCTGCTCTCATAAGAGGTTGATATGTT
>VZSZ01000798.1:436105-456987 GCA_013398815.1 Ibidorhyncha struthersii | reverse complement strand
GATGACGGTGGGCGTGGGTGGGGGGGGGGGGGGGGGGAACAAGGGAACCCAGGAGCTGAAGTGTAAACAGATTTAATAGAGTAAGATTAGATAATGAACATTAATAGCACTAAAGAACCAATACTAATCCGGATACCAATACAGAATATGCAAAGATTATACTTGGCCAATTCTATCACTAGGAAGCTGTGCCTTCCCAGCAGTGGACAGCAAATGTTAGACACTGTGAGCACTAGAGCTTTAGGAGGAAGGGAAGGCCTTAGGGGTCCAGCACTGGAGCACAAAGTTCTCAGGATGTAGGCCATTAAGGGCGAGAGCAAACTTCACAGCAAACTTTCTAATTTATAGCGAATGTGATGTTCATGGTATGAAATAATCCTGGTGGCCAGCTTGGGTCAAGGTCTCAGGTCTCACTCCTCCTCATCCCTGCACCTGGCAAACTCGAAAACACTGAGACCTTGAAACGCAAATCCCATAGCTGGCTATAAAGTAAATATTTTCACAAATTCAGACACTTGAGTCTTATAAAAGTGCAGTCTTGCCAGATATTAGAAGAGAAATTAGTCCTGTGTTGCTCAAACCAGGACACTGTCAAAACATGTTCCTATATAAGTCTGCTTTTAGTATTCTGGGTTTCTTCTTTACACTTTAGTCAATACCAGGAGAAAGGTGAACTTCATATACCTAGTTGAATAAGAGCATTCACCCTATTTTTTTAATGGGAGGAAAGTGAATAACTGTGAGTTAGCCTGTTCAATTTTATCTAGTTAATCTCTAGTAGAATTTTGTACTTTCACTCAGGTGGCCTCTGTGACTGTTGAAAAAAATGTTCCTATTTCCAAAACTTATGAAGCATCTACATTTGATCTATTTTGTTTTAAAGAAATTATTAAGGAGGATAAATATCCAGGTCCAGTGCCTGGTTTTACTGAGTTGCCCTGTAGTCTTTCCTTAAATTGGACTTCCACTAATTCTCTGGAAAAGAAGCAGTTATTTCTTAGTTATCAGTGGTTGAATCCATGTGGTTAAGCATTATGGTAAGGAGAGAACTGTCTGGCAATGCCAGTGGGTTTTGAAATGCTTTATTTACAACTATGGAGTCCCATTCATCTTGAGTTAAATTTTTGAGAGAAAGCTGAAAGATACTGTGTTTATTAATTCATATATACCTACTATATGCCCATAGGCACAGCTGTAGCAGATACTTCTAGTCAAAAGAATTTAATCTACATGTGCATTTATAAGAACAGAATATATCAAAGTATTGCATTTGCTATGAGATACAATCCTTCCGTGCATGAAAATATTTTATTTCCCAGCTAGTCACGCTGTAGGCTCTGAAGTGAAAGTTGGTTTTGTCTGAAGAAAAAGACCAGTTATGAGTTAAATGGATTTATCATCTTTGGCTGTCTTTAAGATTTAATCTAGATTTAGTTTCAATCTAGATTTAGTCTAAATCTAAAGAAAAAATGAACAGTTTGGTTCTGCATTGACCAAAATGTATAGATCTGAAAAAAATTGGAACTAATTATTATTGTCAAGTGTTTTTTTCACGTTTTGGGTGACAAGTTTTTCCTAATATCTTATAAATAATATAAATACTTTCTTACCCTTTCTAGTTATCACAGTGGTCTATCTTTTACCCTGTATTAATAAAGAACATTGTTTTTGTCATAGAATCATAGAATGGTTTAGGTTGGAAGGGACCTTGAAGATCATTGAGTTCCAGCCCCCCTGCCATAGGCAGACAGCTCCCACTAGACCAGGTTGCCCAAGGTCCCCTCCAGCCTGGCCTTAGGCACCTCCAGGGATGGGGCAGCCACAGCTTCTCTGGGCAACCTGTTCCAGTGCCTTACCACCCTCAAAGTGAAAAATTTCTTCCTAATGTTTAATCTAAACCTACCCTCTTTTCAGTTTAAAGCTGCTCCCCCTTGTCCTATCACTACATGCCCTTGTAAAAAGTCCTTCCCCAGCTCTCCTGTAGGCCCCCTTTCGGTACTGGAAAGCCGCAATAAGGTCTCCCTGGAGCCTTCTCTTCTCCAGGCTGAACAACCCCAACTCTCTGTTTCTTTCTCTTTTTCTCTCTTTCTTCATAGGAGAGGTGCTCTAGCCCTCTGATCATCTTTGTGGCCCTCCTCTGGACTCACTCCAACAGGTTCATGTCCTTCTTATGTTGGGTGCTCCAGAGCTGGAAGCCGGAGCTTACATAGCCAGAGTAAGTATGTAAACCAAAGTATTCTTCTCTTACTACAGCTGTTCTCCCTATGCATGCTTGAAGCACAGTAGCAGTAGAATATGAAGGAAATGCAATGCTTATTTTCCATTAGACACCTTTCGTATAGTACTAAATAGAGTTTCAAATCAGGGAAACAGCTTGTGAGTCATTTAGCTGACAAAATCTAATCTTTCCAGTTATATTTCTGAAATTCCTTCCTTTTTGCAATGTAACTGTGTTTTACAGAAAGACAAAAAAACCCCACTGCTGTAGAAAGAAAAAAGAAAAAGTGTGCTAGGAAGTAAATATTAATGCTGACCTTCTAATAAAAAGTGCATGTGAGCAAAAAGAAATCGATAGGATGTTCTAGCATATGTTTGTTTGTATTCTTCATACCATTCACTGCCTAATCTTTTTCTGGTTTGATTTCATGCAGTAGCATTTATAAATGAAAATGCCCAGTCTAACCATTTATGTTTCATCAAGTTAGCCTGTTAGAATATTATTAGAAGAGAGTAATGATGCATTAAAAGATTGATTGCTAATGCAATAGTAATATTTTTTTCAGATACAGAGCAACTACAAAATGGGGGAAACATTTTGTTTCTATTATTAAATGCTTGCTAAGGCAGTGGGTGCTTCAGAGAAAAGTAGAAAGCTTCAGTCATCCATTTCAGTATTAGAGTACACAGAAGTACTTTAAGAGCTGCTGGGGACCGTGGCTTTCAGATCACTATTGCACTCTTTCACAACAACTTTCAATTAAAATGGTAGATGTTTGCATCCCTTCCCACCCACGCCCCGTGGCCAGTACTGTGAGTGTAAGCCTGTTCCTAAACCTGACTTTTTGATGACTAGAAATCTCTTTCAATAGGCAGTTTGCATCCACTCTTTCTTGATCCAGTGTTGTTCTCTATAACTATTCCTGCTCTGAATGTGTTTATGGGTACATTTCATAGCTCTTTTCTCAACCTTTATCTTGCACTCTCGATGTCTACTTCATAAATAAATCTATTAGCTATTGTATTCAGGATTATTTTACAGTCTGTCTCTGGAAAGTCAGTTTCCTGTAATGATGTGATTCTTCATAGCATCCATTTTTGTAACAGCATTGTATAGATCTCTAACATATCCAGCATATCTTAACGTGTATGTAGAGTACAGGGAGGAGGGGAATGGACCCCACTAAACTCCCTTTACTACCTTTGTCAATTTTCTTTTTTTAAATTTCCTTCCTGAAACTGATTCCTTTCTGCTATTTTGTTGATCACCAAGAAAATGTTGGAAGTTTTGCATCTCCATAGTGCAGAAGATATGTTTTCTTATTGCCATTTTTTGCCTTTATCAGGTGGCAACATCTTTTAATTTCAAACCATGTCATTATATTAAAATGGGTAATATCACTGCCATGGGTAGATATACTTACTGTAGAAAATCAGGTACTACTGAGTGGGTGAAAAATGTCTAGGAAGAAAAAAGTCACAGAAAACTTGCTATCTAAATACAATATTCAAAACATTGTGTGGAAAGTGAAAACTTCTTGCTCTACATTTATTACCATCATAGATCTCCTTCTAATGTTGTTATCAGGCCTCTTGTTTCTGGATGGACCTAATGAGGATACGCTGAAAGAATTGAAAATGGGCAAGACTAGACAATAAAAACAATCAGATCTTTAAGAACTGATACCATCCTAGCCAAATATGAACATTTACTAATTAGCAATTTTCATCAGTTTAAATGTAAATGTTCAGTGCTGTATTAGGGAGTAATTGGGGTAGAGGAACAACAGCTGTATTTTTGTTAAGAACTACCACATAAAAATGTGTAATATTTCTGTAGTGATATAAACGTAATTCTCCTTAATTAAGCTGATTCACAGCAATCCAAGAACACAAAGGCTAATGCAAAGGCGTCAAAGCAGCTGCTTTAGGTTTTATCAGGAAAGGAGCCAGCCTGGAGAATCAGAGTTATAACAGGTTCCCTCATGGACCCCGAGTGTAAGGCCACTGAGGCAGAGAGAAAAGGTTTTTGCTGTTTGTCTTTCTAACAGACTTTAGAATAGAAAGTGTTAGTGCTATGGGAAAAATATTATGTTTTCTTTATCATACTGCTGTACATTTCAGCACTGCTCCACAGGAGAATGAAATTTGATGGATGAGGAAGGGATTGATTTTGTGCAACTTAAGATGATATGATTATGTTTGTTGTTATTGAAAATTCAGTGTCTCTCTCAGAACCACCAGAGAATATAGCTTGTGAATCGAGACAGTTTCTCCTCCCACATTTACCTTAACCACTTGGTTAACAACTGCAGTTTCACTTCTCGTTCTTAACTGCTGACAAATAGATCTTAATTTCTGAACTAAGCAAGATTTCATAGGTGGTATTTTTATTGTTGAGACTAGGTATAATTACTTAGAAATATTTTCAGATGCCTTAAGGTGGTGACTTTTAGACCACTTTCAGAGAAAATGCAAATAATTTCATGAAAACCTGATGAATATTTTTACCAGAGCTCTGTAACATGAAACAGAAGGTCACTTAAGCCTGTGTAGCCCAGAAGATGACAATAAGATATGAAACAGTTTTTAAGTGGGTATATCAAATGAGTGTTACTTTAACGGCAAGTCCGCATGATACAATACGATAAGGAGAGAGTTCTTTTATCACTATGAATGTCATTTCATCATTATAGACAAGCGTTTCTTCATGACAGGGAGGACTTCAGTTTTGCCTGCTCATTTGTCTGTCCTCGGCCCTCACACAGGGCTGCTGATCATCTCCGTGTCAGAAAACCTTGCATGGAAAATTGATATAGTGCCAAAGATCCAAACTTTTTTCATGTATTTTCTTGCATGTCTCCATTTTCAAATGTTTAACTGTTTGGATTTGAAGCTTTGTTTTGTCTTTTGTTTGAGGGCCTGAAGAGATGCTAATGACTTGGGGATAATATAAAATCATAGTAAAAAAAAGTCAGAAAAAACCATCCAGATTAAAAAAAAAAAGTTATCACATGAAGAAGGTTGTAAAGTGGCTAGTTATAGAAACCTGCAATATAGTTATTGCCAGGAAAGCATTCTTTTTTAGTGTTTTTAGAACAAGGTAACTTAAATATCTTAATATCTGCTCCATCAGCTCACTTCAGCTTTTAAATTATTCATATAATTTGCAATCTTCAACCATAGTTTGGAGATGTCTTTGGTCGCATTCTGTTTCTATCTCTGTGCTGTAACGCATATTTCTATTGCTGTTATTAATAACTATTAATAATAAAATCCTATAATCATTGCTGTTTAGGCAGGGTAAAGAAAGGATTCTGAAATTTATATCATCCTATATAGTTAAATTTTTTGATCATGCGAGGAGGAAATAATTGTAAAGCAAGAAAACAAAAGGTGTAGGCACTCTACCTCGCGTAATGCGCCCCCATCCCCTGCAATATTCTCTGGATAAAGTCCAGAGTAAAGAGTACCCACGTGGTAACTGAATGTCAGGCGTTTTGTGCCAGAATGTCCTTATTCTGATGAGGAAAATTTAAAATGTAGACCATAAATATATTTATTTTGGTTCTGGAACAACAGTCTGCAGTATAACCACCTCTATTAACAGCAAAACCAAGGTGCCAATTAAAGGCACATGGTGAATATAAATAGTGTAGCTTTCGGTGCAAGGAGGAAGAAACTCATGCATTTGATTTTTATGACGCCATTTTCAGAGCGTCAGACCTCAGACTCGGTCAGACTGTGTTTCTAACATTTGAATTCTGCACATGCATAGGAACAGAAAACTTTTTTTTTTTAATTTGTTTTACAAGAAGCAGCTATTCTTCTACATGGGCACTGACTTTCCAAGAAATGATGGGTAAGGGCATGGTCTATGATGATGTTTTATATTGGTATTAGGTGAGTTTATTTGGAGGAGCCCTTTGCACTTTCAGCAAAAACTGCTTATCTGCTATAAATACATATTGTGTAGTGCCTAAAAGGAGCATGGTCTGATCCAGTCCAGGATCTCTCTTTGGACTCAGGCTGCTGTAGAACTTGGTAACACATCCAGCATACTTGAGAATGCCAGGGGTGTAATAGTCTATAGCTGACAGGCCATTAATTGAATGCAATAAAACATCTTTTTTTTTTATCCTTGTAGTTCAATTAATGACTTCTGCAGAAATACCAAAATCACATGTTCCCGGTATATTTTTAATAGGTAATTAATAACAAAGCTACAATAACACCAGATAATAATGAAAATACAAACCATCCAGTTGTTGAACACTTCTTTTTACTTTCTCATACTTTTATTATAATTCTTTGTGCAAGTAGGCTAAGTAGTTTGCAGGGTGACTTAGAGGATGAGCTAAATGCTCAGATGTAGTTTTCAAAGAATGGCACTCTGCTTTCCATTCTCATGTGAATTAGCCATTCTGAGATGCAAGCAAGCTCAGCTGATCAAAAAGCTGCTGCATACATCTTTAAGATTGACTCTGTGGAAGAGTCAGCAGCTAGAAACAAGAATTCCGAGTCTGGCATATTTCTTTAATCAGCGTGAGGATTTATTTGATATGTTTCCTGATACAGGATATACAGTCTGATAGCCAACAAAACTGGCTGTGGCACTATGATCTTGCTGCTGACGTGCACTGCATACAGATTACTTAAACTAAATCGATCTCCCCTTCCCTGTTCTAATGTGTGCTTCAAAGAGATGGAAACAGACAGATTTGCCTTTGCCAGCTATATAAATCACTTTGTTAGGCATCTAACCAGAGTTCATGATATCATCATTAGAAAGCAGAAATGGAAAAAATATTCCAAGCATGAAAAATGTAAGTACATCTCCTAATGAATTCAAATTGAATTGGGTTAAAACACACTTGTCATTAAACATGTAAATGTCATTAAACTGTAAATGGCACTAAGTGATCTCAGAAAGAATTATCGCTCCTTCACATTCATATTTTAACCATGGGTAGTTCCTGAGGCAACGAGGGGTTCTTTTTCTGGATATGTCTGACTGGTTCCACCCAGCATTGGAAAAAGTTTTGTAGTCCCTTCAGATCTTGAACTGACTAGAAACAGAAATATTTCATTAACTTTTTTTTCTTGGGCACATTCCTCCTTATATTATAGAGCTATGTAGTAGGAGAAAGGAAGGAAATGGAAAATGTTAGAACCTCTGGATTTTCTGCAACAGCTATAAGCAGCCTGTCTTTGTGCAGCAGATTCTTCTGAGCAGTTGTTTTCTGCTATGATGAGGCCTCAGGGGACCAATAGTTTTCTCACCTGCTGTAGAATAAGTTGACAGAGTTTATCTGTGACAAGCAAGTAAACAAGTGGCAGTCACGTATTTAGTTTCTTAAAACCACACAAATATTGGTGCTTATTATTGGGAGGTCAAAATCCTTATTGCAAGTGATTCACATCTACTGAATGTGATACTCCTTGCTAATGCAAGGAAGATGCTGTAAATTTTTTGGTCCCTTTAGAAATTCTGCTTCAATTTAAACATTTTTCCATACTTCAAACATGACATTGTGTACAAGCTGAGGAAAAAAACCATCATCACGGAAGGGAGGAAGATTATCAATTTGGTCAATTAGACAAGTGATTTTTGAGTTCTGACAGCTATGCTCAACTCTGAATGCCAAAACTTATCCTAACCCAGTTCTATTTACACCTCAGGATGTGCAAAACATTTCCACTTGTTACTGAGATTGTAACTTTCTTTACAGTATTCAGAAAACTAATAGATCAGTGTTTGTAAGGTATTAAATGGCGTTATCTGAAAAACAAAGGCTCAGTTTCACCTTTTACAGGTACGTACTGAGAAGTCAGGGAGACTTACACTTATTTTTTATTAAATCATTGAGGATACTGTACATATCTAAATAACAAATCTTGCTGTACTACTTAGTCACTTGGCAGCCTAGTGAAATAATTAAATTAACAGTTTAGGAAAATGTTTGAGTGACTATATCCCTAGTTAATAAGCTTCCTAAAGCTTTATAATTACACAGAAATCACTGTGAAGTCGATGCTTTCAAAATTGAATACTACAATATAACTCTAATATGTCACTATTTTATCAGTACATTTCAAAATTATCCTGACGCATTTCCAAACATTGTTTTTATCTCAACCTCCTCCACTCTAAGTACTCTGATTTACTTTTTGTACTATTACTACAATAATGTCTCACATGTAAGAGAGAAAACACCTTCAATCTATAAGTTGAAATTTAAACAAGATATTTAGCATATGATAACCAAAAATCAAATAACTTTTAGACTATTAGGAGATAAGACCATTACTTCTTTCTAGCCTTGTTTATATTTTAAAATACTGCAAGCAGTTAAGAGAGACCAAACTAATGTCGAGGAATGATTCTGTTTTGCTCATGAGTCTTCTACTTTAGCTTTCATTTACCTGGCATTTTGGGGTGAGAGGAAGGGAGGGGTAAAATTAACATTAATTCCCTTTTCTGCATGAAACTGTTGACCCTTTGTATTTCTATGTGGTTACTGCTTGAAGAGTTGTCCTGACGGGCGTATTGCACAGTCCGTCTTTTCCAGTGTTTCTGAACAGTGGTTTGGGGTTGGATTTTCTGTTTGTTTGTTGTTTGGGTGGTTAGGTTTTTCGTTGTTTGTGTTTTTTTGTTTTGTTTGTTTGTTTGTTTTCTGAATTCACGCCAGGAGAAAGACAAAAAAAGAATTTTTGGGGAGAGTTGTTCTACCACGTTCTGAAGAGAATTGCAAAATTCTGTAGAAAACAGGAGGGTAGATGGTTCAGGAGGTCTCGTCCAAGTCTTCTCAGGAAAATATTCTGGATCTGTGTTTCAGAAAGTACTTTAAAGTACAGAAAATTGTATTTAATTTCAGGAAGTGCTCTTCTTTTCTTCTTAATGGCAACCCCCTAAAATTTAAAAGCCCATAAAATCTGCTGTTACACAGAAAATTTAGAAAAGAGAGTAGCATAGTACTTCTAAATACTGCACTGGTAATTAGATATTGGATGGCATAGCTACTACTGATTATTGACTTCTCTGTTCTTCATCTACTCTAAGTGCTTAAAGGATAACAGAAAATGTCACTGCTTTCCCTGAAGGTAATTGGAAAATCTAATTTGTCTCACGATCTTTCAGTGAAGCTAAAGACAGTAAATTAGGAAGTATATTTTTCTACTCTTCGTGGACTCCTACGTGGACTCCAGCTGCTTGGAAAGCAGCTATAAGTAAAGGCAACATTTTAAACTGAGCAGTGCATGTACAAAATGGTAAAGGATATTAGTGAAATTCTACTTCAAATGTATTCCTGATACAGAGATGATCCTGAAAAAAATACAAACTATAACCATATATGTATTAGATATATTACGTGAATGTTGTAAGTCCTTTCTCCTTACTGAAATACTTCCCTCACCCTGCCCCAAATGAAATCCGAATTCCATGACAACCAGAAACTGACTATATTTCTTTCGGTATAGCATTTCCCTGAGCATTTGTACCTAATTCAAAGTAAAAATTGTAAGATTTGCATATCTATGATGCCTTCTTAATGAAGGATCCTTGAAGCTTTTCGTATAATGTAGCAACATTCAAATTAATGACTGAAATACAGGCTTTTCCAGGAACTGTGACCGTTGTCTGTCAGTAAAAATTGAAATAGAACTATTTACCTTTTTGTACTAAAAAGTATAAATAGCTGGACTTTTAATGGGAGTTTCATGGCCTGAAATATGATTCTCTTAGGGGCTGCAGAACCTCATAGCTTGTCAGAGGCAAGGCTGCCAGGACAACGGGTCACCAGTTTGAGCCAACAGCAAAGCTGTGCATGTATTCCTGATAGGCAGAAACACAAACGTGCCATGTACACACACACAGGCCCACAGAACAGAGAGTCCCTTGCCCAGGAAAAGTTACAAATGCAGTTTAATGAGAAGGCAGGACAGACTGCGCTGATCGGGTGCAGGGCATGGCTGGACAATGGATTGACCAGCCCTTCTTAACATGCAACTGTGTGTAGTGAAATGCAAATGTGTTGGGTTGATGTTCTAGTTTTTGGGTTGTTTGTTTTTTTTTTTTTTTTTTTCTCTCTATAAAACCTTATAATTCACCTAAGAGACATGCAAGAAAATTGTAATTCATTTAACTGGTCCTGGCTTCAGCTCTGACGGCGTTAATTTTCTTTCTAGTAGTTGCTGCATTTCAGATTTGGTATGAAAGGAATGTCAATAATGCATATTGGTTTAGTTGTTGCCAGGCGATGTTTATATTTTTCAAGGACTTTTTTCAGCTTCCCATAGAAGCTGAGAAGGAACATAGACAGAACAATGGGATGGTCAATGGAATATTCCATACCATAGATGTCAGGCTCAGTATACAAATGGGGGTTGGCTGGGGGGCGGGAATCTGCGATCACTGCTCGAGATAGTGCGAATTCACTGGGTCGGGAGAATGACTTTTGTCATTATTATTATTATTGTTATTTTCCTTTTTTGTTATTGTTTCTATTAAACTGTCTTTATATCAACCCATGATTTTGTTTTCCTTTCCCTTTCCCCTCCTTTTCTCCCTTTTCTGCCTGTCCTTCTGGGGGACAGGGGAGAACTGTGCGAGCGGCTGCGTGGTCCTGGCTGCCAGCTGGGGTTAAACCATTACACTGGTGGCTGGCAGTATAGATTAAGCAGAGGATAACTGAAAGCAAAGAATGCTAAAAAAATGATGAAGTAATAAAGGAATTTTTGTCAGACCTTTGGAAGAATACCAAGGCTGGAATCTGAAGGATAATGCATTACAGTGTTCTGCAGTATTTGTAAAGTGTGGGACAGAAGAGGCTAATAATGTGTGTGTAAAATTTGTATTTACCTTGCCCTGTTTTTCTTTTTCTCATATTTACCATTCTGCCATTTCAGCATGCTTTGGTTCTCCTTGGGGACCTTAACTTTGCCATTTTGTGTACAACAAATAACTCTGTCCTTGAGTATCTCCTTGCTGTCAAATCTCAAAGTACAGACTATGCAGATGCTGTAATTATTTGAAAGGCCACTTATATCCTAGGATTTGATTTTTCCTTCCTATACTGAGTGAGAGTAACTTTTTTATAGCTGGTGAAGAAGCAAGAAAATTGTTTTTATTTCCTCCTAATGAAAAATATTCACTGTTAGGATTCTATTATCTGTAATCCAAACTTCTTAAAAAGCTTAACACTTAAAAGCCTACACCAAAAAGTTTTCTGAAAATTTATTGCTTAAAAACAGATAGATGATTTAAAGGACAATTTTGCACTGGTGCTATCTACATTTTGTGCTATGTATGTATATGTTCTTTTTCAATATATGATTTAGTAACTATGACCATCCATACTGAGAAGAGTGCTTGTAATTCATATGGCATTCCTATAGTTTTAGCAGGGCTATGTTCTACTACTCATTTAAGAAGAAATAGAGCAATTAGTGCTTAGTTAATTATTTAAATGTTGGCTGGCATATAGTATATGCAGAGGACAGCTGAAATAAAACAGATAAGGGAATTCTAACATGAGAAAATGCCTTTTTAACAGAACTTTGGAAGAATATCAAGACGGGAATAAAAAGCATAAGGGTTTACAGTTTTCTGCAATATTAATGTTTGGTACAGAAGAGCCTTGTACTACATTCGTATGTGTGGGTGCAGCTATCAAAGTATGCACTGTGATGAGGAGTAAAAGTCAGGGAACAAGGAGTGAGAAGCTCTGGCACCATTCTGCTGTTTTTCCAGGAGAAAGAAGTGGAGAGCTGAGTAAACAGAGGGAAGACTGGGGCAATCTGTAGGAGCTGACAGGAAAGAAAAGCTGAGATGTGCTACTCCTGCTGTGTGAGGAGCCTAAAGGTTGCCAGTGAGATTCCCCCCAAATGGGAAGGACTCTGAACTTCACCGAGCCATAATTCAGGTTAATTATGAGCTTAGAGGGAAAGCAACCTGTCCATCCCTGCTATTGTTTGTATTTCTATACTGATAGGTTTACATGCGTATATAGCACATGCTGTGTAGATAGTTTTGGTATTTTGTCATTGAGTTCTGTTAAAGCTCCCCAGTGAGTACTGTCTGGCTTTGGTGGTGTGCTACCCTTTATTTGGTCTGTGTGTACTCCCTCCTATAGAAGGGTCCCCAAGTTAGGACCTCCACAGTTTCTTCCTCAGAGAACTAATTCCTTGAATTCACTTAGCTTCTTTGCAATAATCTTGTCCTTTTGCAGTACTGTCTTTATACCATGAATATCAATTGGCATTATAGACACTTCAGCAGGCTCGCTCTTTCTGAGGTGTTTGAAGAAGGATTTAGAACTAGTTCTGATCCCTGTATCTAGTTGCTCCTCAAACTCTTTTTTTTTGCCCTTCCTAACTACATTTTTAAATTTAATCTTCTGAAGTTTAAGATCCTTTCTTTAGACTTCCTGTGGTTAAAATTTTGGTATTTTAAGGCTATCTTCTTATTTCTATGCCATGCATAGGATTCTAGCTTTTGAGTGAAAATGTTTCTGGGTGAATTGCTGTAAACCTTCCCCTATAAAATGAAAATTCAGAACTTTAAAATAAAACAAAACCTCTCTAAAAGCACAAGACCAACTCTTTGACAAATATGTGAAAATTCATGTCAAATTTTATGAACAAAGCCCCTCCCTTACCAAAAGAACTATGGAAGTAAAAAAGTTTTACAAAGAAGAAACAAACAAAATCTAAAAAGCCATGAGAACATAAGCCTAAGAGTAATGGCATAATTTAAAATATTTTTTTAATAAAAAATTCTCTTGAAGGAAAGTAACCATAGAAAAAAGCATATTGTGCAAGCTATAACCTTCCTAAGTCACTTTCCATGCATTGTGTCTTTTTCCCAACTTTACCTCCTTGAATAATAAAATTCTAAACTTTTTTTAACCTCAGTTGCTAAAACATACTAACCTTGTTTTTGTTCTTTTAACAATAAGTACAGTAAATAAATTACAACACATTGTCCTTTTGTAGCATAACAAAGTTGGCACGGGCTGTTAAGTATTTTTCTTAATATACTTTACATAATTTTTCAAATACCTTCCTGTATATCGATGTTCCCTTTCTTGTTGCTTCAGGATGCTTAAAATTCTCAAGTTTATTATAGTTTATGCTTATATGTGTTATAAGGCATCAATGTAGTATAACATTAATACATCTATTACCTGCAGTGTTTTCATAACTATTTCCAATAGAATACCTTCTGAGCCAAAGGCATGAGTCAAAGTCGTATTCCTCACTCTCCTGCCTTATTTGTATATGTCTATACAGACTGTCAGTTGACCAGATATCTTTGCAGAGCACTGAATTAGTGGTCTGAGTTATGCAAGTAATTGCAGGAAAAGGAAAAATGTGGTGAGTGGCCCTTTATGACTGCAGGCCCTTTACGACTGCAGAAACAGTAAGACAGACCTTACAGATACAGCTGTGCTATTTTTATTGTGTTAAGAGACTGTTTTTTGAGCAGTAGATACGTTTCAACATATTCACAGTAGGATGCTCCTTATCTGTAGAGTTTAGGGCTCAAGTGTTCCAAGAGTTTTGTAAAATAATAATGAACTAGATGGTGTTGATATGAATAATGCATATTATGCTGGAGACGAAGCAAATTTCCTGGGTTTTATGGGACCCATATTGCTAATACTGATCCACTTGTGCCAGAATAGGGAATTCTCTTTTCTGGAGTTGAAAAATCTGAGCTTCCATGCTGTCAGTGGTAGGAAATACACTGATAAGCTGTGCACAGGGAAAAGAATTATACTGTTGTCAACTAGTCACAGTTGTGTCTGAAGACCAGGGTTACCTGACTTCATCAAAGTGCATTGCAGATCTAGGTACCTGTTTGTCTCAATCTCCCTAAATGGAAAAATACAAAAGCACATTGAAATACTCATGAAATGATCATAGTTGGGAGAATTACAGAAAGGAAAAAAAAAAAAAAAAAAAACCCAACCAAAAAAGCTTTAATGCTTAAGGTTCAGTTTCTAGTCAAACTCTACAGTTGTCACACTGAAAGAATTAAACACCGTGGCTTTTTGAAAATGTGTTGACCTCTGCACTCTTAAGTTGAAAGGGTTTTATTAGGTCTTTCATAGATGCTTAAAGCTTATAAGAAGTTATATGAAAGGATGGGAATGTTGAGTAAAGATGTTGTGAGAAAGGCCTCTGAAGTACATTGGTTGTGTTGTTGCCAAGTTATAGAGTACAATACTTAGAGGAACAATGCATTTTATGGGAAGATCAAGCACTTATGGAAATACAGCAGAAAAGCTAAAAAATCATGATACAAATAATTTTTAACTTAACCTTTGCTACATTATAAGTAGGTGAATTGAAGAAATGTTCACAAGTAGTCTGAAGTCCAAGCTTTGTAGTATAAAGTAAATAAGCTTATCTCTTATTACTTCAGTATGCAAAATTGTAAAACATACTTGGTAGAGAAATCATCTGATAAAGTATTTTCTTAAAGAGACTTTGAGTGAGATCAGTGGATAAATATGTGTAATGGAGAACGTAGAATTATAGTACTACTAATGAAAAAGCCGTTGATCAAGTGGTATTCTTTGTAATTTATGTACTCATGCATGTTCGCAGGAAAGAGGGAGAATCACTGGCAAACCATTGGTAGCAGTTCTCTAGAAACTGTAAAGGGCACCTTCTATGTTCTGAACAGTTGGGATTGGATGTCTAAGAAGAAGGAAAACAGAGAGAACACTTTACTAGTGTGATGATTTTAAGGGAATGTGTTAGAATGCTTTAATATGCTCAGGCATCCTAAATTTTCATATAAGGGAGCTTTCCTGTGCCAGTGCCACAACCTTATGTGAATAGGCAAAGGCTGCCCAGTGGATCCTGTGTGCCTTTCAGCATTTTGCAGCACAGTACCAAAGTACATTTGTGGATCGTGTGTTGGAAAAATCTTTAACTTTCTAGCTCAGTATCTAGGAAAAGCAACTCAGCTGGAGAGATGGAACTAAAGAGAGCTGAGGGCAAGAGACTGGCCAGATGGGAGAACTGGGGCAAAAGAACAGCAAAGAAGCAACTATGAAGCAACTGTGATGTTCTATGAGAAATTATCTGTGCCCAGGGGAAGGTATAGAAGAAAGCAAGAAAATATGTGTAGGTAGTATCATGGATGTAAAGGAGAAACCAATAGAGAACATAGCAATAAAGAAAAGATTACTGTAACAGGGGAAGCTGTTACATAAATGTGAAGTTTGAATTTGTTTTGCTGGCCATTTGCAGTAATGTAAATTTTTCTTTTCAGAGTAGTGTTTAGTTTTTTGGGGCTTTTTGGTTGGTTTTGGGTGGAGTTTTTTGTTTTTGTTTTTTTTTTTTTTAATTTATTTTATTTTATTTCCCCAATACCTAAGGGCTAGGCATAGCTGAGATGTCTCTGGAGCTTATCTGGGGTCTGACCGTCTCAGAAAGCAGCAGTATGGCATATCGCTCTCCATTGCTCCAGGAGGAATCCATGCAATGATTCACTATGGCTGGAAGAAATTATTACTGAATCAGGAGGTAGGACAACAGTCAATGGTTTTGTAGACAGGTTTTGTCATTATGGAATATGCTTTTCTGCCTGCTGGACTGCCATGTGACTAGATCACATCTCCTTTCACCCACTTGTGTGAAAATGTTCAAAGAGTCACAGTTGTGCCTTAAGCCTGAACATTCATTGAGGCATGTGTTGGTAATGAAAGCTAAAAAGGCTGGAACATAAGAGGGACTGAAACCCCAGTGTGGTCTAGTCAGCTGCCTGTGCAGAGTTGGATACTGGAAGCCTGACCCTGTGGCAGCCTCTGTCAAGCAGCTACAGACTGTAGGAATGCAGCACCTGAGGAACCCAGCAAGCAAGCTAAAANAAAAAAAAAAAAAAAAAAAAAAACAGGATTCTGCTGACTTTTTTTTCTGAGTAACTTCGTCCAAATCAAGCCATCTCCATAAAATATTGAACTGGAAAACACCCATAAAAACGTACCTCTAAATTTTCCAACTGACTTGAAAAAACAGAATTATAATTCTAGTAATGTTGTGTTACTTAGCAATTATTTTGGTAACAAGAGCTCAAGGAAGATAAATGACTAACAGTTTATACATTAGAGCCAAGGCTCATTGTCTGAACTCTCTGAAAAGGGTCAATTTAGTTTTATTGTCTTTTTCTTTTTCCTGCAAATTTTGTCAAGAAGCATAAAATGGAAATGTAGGAGAAAGTGTGTCTTTTTCTTCAAAATCCAGAACTGCACTGTCTTCGGGTGATACCAGCTTGCTTGGGATGAGTTCACTCCAGTATCCTAGGTACTGAGGCTTAAAATGTTTGGGTGAACTAATAATACCGATAACTAGAGCCCATAGATACAAGTTTATCTGTTTTGCGAATACATACATACTAGAGATAAATCTAGGTATCTATTTAGATCTATAAGATATAATTAAAAATTTAGATCTATATCATTGTGGGTACTTCCTTGATCTAAATGAGAATACTAAAAACTATAGTAAGTCTTTTAATTCTATCTACTTATTCTACCTGTTTTATAAAACTAGCATTTGATTTCAACACAGAAAAAAAAAGAAGAAGGAATCTTTTGGACGTGCATTTCTTTACAGAATTTGGGACATAGAGACTAAACTGTGTTGTGTAAAGAATTTAGAACTCATCAGGCTGGCCTTCATTCCGATAGACCTTACAAACTTAAATGTTACAAGTATAAAACAATCCTCCTAGGTACTATGCACATAAAGTCCAATTGTGAATACTTATCACAAAACACATGATACGTGAATGCCACAGGCGAGAAAGCACCAATTAGGCAGACTGCCTTCCAGATGGTGCAGTCTCTGATTTTCGATAATTGCTTGAAATGACACAATGAGAAAAAAAAAACAACCCAAAAAACCACCAAAATTAAAGTAAATGGATACCTTGCTGCAGTCTAGATATAGTATCCAAAGAAACAAAGGACCCAAATCCATAACAGTTTGCTTGCACTTTAATTTTAGGAAGATAATATGTGAGAGAATTCACGATACTGAAACACTTGTGGCAAATGCCTGGTAGAACCAAGTTCTTTCACAACTGCGTTTAAAAAGGAGAAACATACCAGCATTTACACAGAATTTTCAGATTGCCTGAAAGATATTATATATCTCCTGTGTGCTTCATCATCATAACATGCTTATTAGACTGTAAAGACATGCATCTGTGTTTGGTTTAGTCCTCTGAGAGAGGCTCTTGCTCTTCCTACTCTTTGACCACTCAGAGTTGTGAAGTGAAACTGTCTGTAGCTGCGGATCTGAAAAGTTCACTGCTGGAATAAGTGTAGTGGAGAGACTGAACAGCACAGTGTCATTTTTTTTCCCCTCATTTCTCAGTTTATTGGCTCTGACAGCGAGGCATGTCAAGCATAAATGTGCATTGTGGAATTTGTGGTTTGTTGCATGAAAATTCCAACAACCCTTGGTTACTTAGCCAAAAAACAAAAAATGTTTAGAACCTTTCATGGAAACAAAGAGAAGAAATCCACTGGATAAGAAACAATTCTTAAATGCTTATATTGATGATATGCTTTAATGGGTGGAGAGAGGAGCAAAGTCATTGTTTTCCTCCTTATTCATATTCCGTTGCGTAGAAATGGCATCTGTAGAAGCTATTCAGTGCTATGAACAACCACTGCATGTAGGCTGGCTCTGTGTGCTCTTTCTGTTTGAAATGTGCTAAGCTTTGGCTATGGAGAGGTTGAAGGACAGGCTAAATTTCTGCTTCTGCAGGGATATCCAGATCGTGTCCCAGTAAAGCATTTTAACATCTTTACATTTTATAGAAGAAGCTGCACTACTCTTCTCTCCATTGGAGGAGCGAAGAGCTGAAAACTGGCTTCTTGTCTCCACAGACTTCTACAGCATTCAGTTCTTTGTGCCGATTTTCTTCTTCCCATCTAAGTAGAAGTAATCTGAGTACTTCTTGTTTTCCTTGTCTGACAATCTTGAAGTGAAATTGTAAAAACAGAGCTGCACAATAATATAATAAAAAATTACCCATGTTCTCATTTTTGTCACTAGAAACATTTTTCCCAATGAACCAATCTTCCCACAGTATATATTAGAATATCTCTCACTCTACAGAGTTTAGAAGTGAGTTTTGATTTTCCAAGTATACAGTACTTGGCAAACTGATCAGCGTGTTTCACCAGCGTCATGTTTCAGGCCAAATCAGCCGCTGGTGATGTTGGGGACCCCAGATGGGACCGACAGATGCTTCTCTCTACCCCTCTTCAAAGAGAGAGACAGAGGAGGGAAAAAGAGACTTAGGAGTTTAGAAGGAACTAAACTACTTTAATGAAATATTAATAATAAAATGAAAGGAAAACAAAAAAAAAGAAACATATACAAAAGCATATCAAGCTCCCAGGATGACAATCACATCACCGTCTGGCACTGGGGAAGTCCAAGGCTGGACTCAGGGATGGACAGGAACTGGATGCCAGATCTGCATTCGGGATCGGGATCAAAGGCAGATGAAGAGAGTCCTCCTCAGACGTCGGCCATTGAAGAAAGAGAGCTGACCCTTTGATCCCTCAGCTTTTATACTGAGCCTGAGGCAGATGGGATGAAGTACCCTCTTGGTCAGTTTTGGGTTACCTGTCCTGTCCGCTTCTCCCCACAGGTGGGACCCCACTGCGCTTTTCCGCTTCCGACCCTCTAACGGGGCAAGTAACAAAGGGAGCTGCCCTTGGCTGTAATAGCATTAAGTATAAGCAGGAGCCTCTCTGCATACCATGCCTGGGCATCAGCTATAAACTTATCACTCTGAGAGAGCGAACATTGTCTGCACAATATGCTGTTAATTTCAGTAGTTAGAAGAGGCCCAGCTAAGAAGCAAAGTTACTGAACAAAATTGGTCCCGTTTTACCTCAAACCAGGACAACCGGAAATACCTTTCCTTCATTCTGCAGTTTGCTGAGTACATCCTCTCAACGCATGGATGGCAGCAAGGGGTGGTCAACAAGCCATGTGCTGAATTCCCCCTCCCTCTGTTTTGTTTTGTTTTTGTTTTGATGAGAAAGCAGATGGAATACGATTTTCATCATATCCATATTCATTGGAATATGGATGTTCCTGTAAGCAAAAATCAACGGGCCAAACTCTTCATAGGCAAAGTGCCATGGAAATGTTCTCTGAAAATATGATACAACTGATATACAAAAAAGGGCTTGTGACTGGTATTCAGGGTACAGAGAGCTAGTCTATAGCAAGCTTGTGTAAGCCTGGACTTGAAACTTGATCCTCATATTTGCTGGCATTGTAGGGGGAGGATGCCATCTAAATGGGGAGCAAAGTGGAGACAGGGATAAAAGGTACCTCGTGACACAAGCGCATGGTGCATGAACCAGTACTAAAGTAAATGATCTAAAACTAGTAGCTCCCTTACACCTATACTATATAATATAGAAAATTTTCCCAATTAAGAAGCACTGTGTGATGAACTACCTTTCTTTGTCAGCTCTGAATCTTGCACCAGGTGGGTTTTTTTTGATGCCTTTTAGTCTTGTATTTGGAGAGGTAGTGAAAAAACAGATCCAGTCCACTGTCTGTATGTTACTTGTGATTTTGTAGGCTTTAGTCATGTGGGTTTTTGATCTAAATCTCCTTACTCGTTAAAGCAGCTCCATATGTTATTGTCCTTTTCAAATTCTATATCATTTTTCCAAGATACGTATCCTAAACTTGTGCAGTGTATTTAAGCTGGGGCAAACCATGAATTGTATAATGGTAGTCACATTTTATTTCTCTGTTCCTAACCATAATTCATATCTTCAGCTTGCTTTTTTGGTTAGTATTAAATAGTAAACTGAATTTTTCAGAGAACATTTAATTATAACCTTAATATTTAATTTCCTTAGGGTCAATGTTCAGCTTAGATACCATTGTTTTATATGTGGGATTAGGACAGTTTTATATAATGTGTATCCAATACACAGGTACTGACATTGAATTTAGCTGCCTAGTCACTGCATCCTGTAAGGCTTTTCTGCAATTTTTCATGCTGTGTTTTCTACCAAAATAACGCAATATTCTTGGTAACTTTGGCACCTTGCTATTCAACCTCCCCCCTCTCCCCTCCCCAAGTAATTTATAAAAAGGATAGCTTTTCTTCTTTTCTTCACCATGGGTATTTATTCCCAAACTCTGTTCCCTGCTTTTTAGCCAAGCAATTGTCAATGCATGGAACTTCTCAGTTATTTCACAGATAGATTCCTTAACACCTATTGTTAAGGGAACTGGTCAAAACCCATTTAGATTACCAAGATGATTCTGTCAGTCAGATCTGTCTGGTCAACATGCTTATTTCTTTCAGAGAACTTCAAGACTACTCGTGCAAAGGCATTTGGGAAGGTGAATTAGATCACGTGGTAGTTTTGTAAGCAACTTCAAATACATCTATCCTATTTTCAGGATTTGAATATTCTTATGTTATTACATAAGACTGTGTACAAATATAAACTAGGTCTTGAAGCTGATTCTGTCTCATCTGTAAATCCTGAAAACAGTAGCAACTCTACAGAAATACTAGTGTTGTGGTTTAACTCCAGCTGGCAACTAGAACCACACAGCAGCTTGCTCCCCCCCCAACCCCTACC
>VZSZ01000798.1:289997-436012 GCA_013398815.1 Ibidorhyncha struthersii | reverse complement strand
ACCCCACCCCACCCCCCTGCCAAAGGGGAGGAAGAGGAGGAAAAGAAACAAGGAGAGGAAAGGAAGGAAAAAACCCTCATGTGTTGAGATAAAGACAATTTAGTAGAAACAATAACAGAAATGGAAAATAACAATAATAATGGAAAAGGTCACTCTCACTGCCCAGTGAATTGGCACTGGCTGTAGCAGTGATCATGGTTTCCTGGCCCCTGGCCAACCCTCATTTATATACTGAATGTTACATCTATGGTATGGGGTATTTCATTGGCCATTCCGTCATTCTGTCTATTCTTCTATGGGAAGTTGAAAAAGTCCTTGAATATTGTAAACATCACTTAGCAACAACTAAAACCAATAGGTATTATTGACATTCCTTTCACAGCAATCACTAGAAAGAAAATTAACTCTTTCCTAGCTGAAACCAGAACAACTAGCTAATTGAAAAGTTGAAAATCAGGGAGCGAGAGGTGATGCTGACTCTTGCTTTTTCTGTTTGTTGAGTTCTTGTTTCTAATTGTAGGTGTCAGGATGAGATCAGCTTTATCTTTAGGAAATATTTATATCTACAAATTTTCAAATCTTAATTGCTTTAGTTAATTGATGTACCTTAGGGCCTGGTCCTGTCACTGATGGTTTATGGGAAGTGTTTTGTTCCACCAGAAGATCTGAGAGGGGCTTGGCTTCAACAACCACAAGGCTTCCAGAAATTAAGAGGGAGGTACAGAGAATACATGCTTTATGACATCCTGATTAAAAGAGTAAATGTTCCTTTTGTGTACTCTGTCAGAGACTTGTGGTGGAAGAAACTTAGATAGCTCTTATGGTTTCACTCCTTTTGCCATATGTCCTGGTTTGAGGTAATTGCCTAAACCACGACACCATAATACCAGTATTTCTGACAAATGGTCACAAACTTCAGTTGTACAAGTATTGGAAGCACTGTAGAGGCAAAATGACAAATGTATTCCAGTAGCTATTTTTAAGTACTAGTTAATACACATTAGAATCAATGGTCATGTATTTTTAGAATTTTATTTGGGATAGATTTGGCCTGGCCTGGATAGAATTTACTTCATTTTGACTTTCAGTATCCTTTTTGACTAGTGTTAACACTGCTCAGTCTTGGCACAAACCAATACGCACACATTGTTATTAGGAGTAATATCTGTTAAGACGAAGGCTGTGGAGAGCTGAAAATGAAGTTTTGAGGTAGAAGACTAAGGCTCCCTATCAGGAAAATGAGAAGTTTAGTTTTACTTGCCATCTCTTGTTTGTGGTAATCTAGCAAAGTACAGTAAGTATCTCACCAGGCAGCAGTGTAGGACAGAAGCACAGTACCTTGTAGAAATACATTATAATTCTCTTTTTTTGTAGTGACTCCATGTCAGAACCACAAATACTTTAATAAAATTAAAATCTTTTCACATACATTACCAGGAGATACGCCCTAAGCCCAGACATGTATATCATGTTATAGATACTTGTGTATATGCCGTGGGACCTTCATAAGCTCTTTATTGGGAGGTGGAAGGGTGGACAGAGTCTGTTCTTTGTTCTTATTAAAAAAGTACTTGGGAATCTTTACGTTCCCCATAAGCTTACCAAAGAGAAGTAAAATGAGTTTTACTGATTTATCTCATCTAGTATCTGTATCACTCTCATGTTTCAGCAGGCAGTAAAAGGCCTGGGACCCAATCACACTGTTTTATTTTTTCCACTGTATTTTATAATTAGCTTAAAAAGTACAGAAATAATTAAATGTTTTATGCAATTACTAAAGGGAAAATTGTAGACATTTTAAGGGAATAACAGCTGCATTTCAGAAATAAGCAATTCAGAAAAGTTTATCTGCATGCACGCATTCACACACATGTTTCAGGATTGGAGTTTTTTTTGTTTTCAAGATGGATTCTGACATGAAAGAAGTCTTTGTACTCTGCCCATTTAGGAGTGTTGCTACCGTTTGATGGTCTGTGGTTTAGTAATAAAAGGGTTAATTGTTGTGGTTTTGAGCACTTCTGATAATATTTAATTAGTCCAATATTCCTGAGTATTTGCAAACACAGGAGCTGCATGTACACTAATACGTTAGTGAGAGGTGGTTTCATATCCAGTAGAAAATTATATATATTGAGCCTACTTTCTAACTGATCCTTTAATTTCCAATGAATGCTACACAAATGAGAATGTCTATCTCTTATTTTAAGCACGGCTGTTATGGAAAACTATTCTTGTAGCAGACTAAAAAAGCAGAAGATCTAAGTGCATCTCTCTGAATGCAAGAATAAAATACTGTTGAAAATAATTATCTTGGGAGGATTCATAAGCCAGTTCTTTTTGTTGTTGTCATTTTTTAATTTTTTTATTCTCCAGCTGGTAATGTCTACCCCTAAAATTAGTGAAAGTTGTTATTGATAAAATGAGTGACTGTTTTTTAGGAGTCACAGTGGACAAGTTAGATTTTTGGTTGGCTGAATTACAGTCTTTGATACAATATATTTTCAACATAAGTGTCTTGTGATATAACAGCCTTTTCTAAAGCTGGCACAATCATACATTTATCCATGTATTTTAATAGTGCCCAGCCTTATAGTATGAGAGTTGCTCCTTCAGCACAAATATTATATCTTGCTCTTGTAAGTTAATGCACCTTTCACCCATAAGTCTACTATTTTCTGTAGTAGATTAAACTGTCTCATTTTTTAACAGTTACTATTTTAATTAACAGTTCTCATATATTGCAAAGCTTGCTAGTAAACTCTTAAACTTGCAAATTTCTTGTGCACAGTGGCACTAGCAGACATCATGCTTTTAAGTCATAGATACAGTTAATGGACAGACACTGCACTCCTATGGTTCTCTAAGTGTTTCTTTGCTTGATCCTGTATTGACTTTTCAAGAATGCTTGCCAGATCCAGTTGTTCAAGAAGGGCAATTAATTTAACCTCAGTGTAAATTTATTTCTTGGCATGTCATCAGTCTTGTGCTGATTCCTGTTTTCTTTGTCAGATATAAACAATATAGTTTCTATTAATCTTAAGGATATTTTTTATTCCCTTTTGTCTTATCCCCATTTCTCTCTCTGCCTCTCCTTTCCAGGCAAATGGACTAATAATTTTTTCCTCTGTTGGTAACTCACCTGCAATTAACTTAAATGAAGACACAGCAATATTTTGATTAATTAACTTGCAAATTTGAGTAATTCCATTGTCGTCATGTGCACTCGTGATTGTAATTAATTATTGGCTGGTAGTACTAAATACATAACCTTACAAGTCTTGAGGAATTAGTAATATTATGCAATGTATCTGGATCAAAGACAAGAAAATGAATCTATGTAAATCTAGTTTCTAAGGCAGCTATGATTATATCTAATTATAGTAGTTTCCAATGAAAAACATTATTTTACTGTTTTCTCCACTCAGAACTGGCCAAGTATTGTCTGGACAGTCTTCATGGTATGTTTAAAGTGAAGAGAGAGAGAGAGGAGGAGGTTGTATAATCTTCACTGCAAGGAAGAATGAAAGTTGCATTCTTAACTCCAGATGCCAGACTGAAGTTCTTACCTAACCCATTCCCCTGTTCCAATAGAGAGTAGCGCTCTCTGTGTAACTGTTAAGGGGGAAGTAGTTTGTCTTGTATGCAAAGACCTTCAGTGGCGAGAGATCCTACAATCTCCACAGAGAATCCCTTCAAACGTTTCCAACCTACTTAATCTTTACTGATAAGTCTTTCCAGTTAGGCACTAATTTTCCATCTCAGGCTGGACACAGTGCTCCAACTCAATCTTTACTAGTTTTAGGTAGAGCAAGCAGGATTGATAGCCTCACAAGTCTTGCAGGCTGTATTGCTGTTCTTGGATTCATATATGATGTTTATGCTTATTCCCAATTCCACAATATAGTTGAGTTATGTTCAGGTTTTGTGACGAATTATAAGCCTATTCCATTGCTTATGGAAGTATCACCTACTCAGAGTGCCCCATTCGTTGTACAGTTTATTTCTGCCTCATGTAATTTTCACTTGCCTTAATGAGTTTCAATTTTTCTAATTTATCACTATCATTTTAAATTCTAATTTTGTCTTTCACTTTTAGTTCCTGTCAGTGTCACTGTCAAACTGTTTTTTTTTCTTCAATATGTAGAAAACACCTGCTGAATTGCAGCAGGTGCATGCATCCTTCCATTTGGGAGGAGGTCCACAATAACCATGCTCTGAGTTTCGTTTTCAGACAGCTCTGCAGAGTCTGTACAGAAGTTTAATCTAAACCATTTTTTCGATAACCTACTTATGAGAATGCAATGAGAAACAGTCAAAATAAACATTGAAGAAGGTTAAAATTAAACATCTTTCACTTCTTCTCCATCCATGCTGCCTAATTTTAGAAGAAAATTAGAGTAGAAGTGTAAGATTTATTATTGACAGATCTGTTCTGAATGTTACCTTGCACCAGTCTATCGTTTATCAATAGTTTGTTTAAATTATCCCAGTGTTTTTCTGAATATTGAACTTAAGCTAATTGGTCTATATTTCTGTTTCCTCCTTTTCTCCATTTTTAAAAGGACCTTTCCTGTTTGCCATGACTTTCACTAATGGCGCTGAGATTTCATTGGCAGTTTGATACAATACTTTAAGATTAAGCCTATCATGCCCAATCCCTCTGAAAAGATCTAATTTATCTAGATATGATTCAACCTGTTCTCTCCTTATCCAGTACTTACCGCTTAGATACAGGTGTGAACACTGATAGCAACCAAATCATAGTTGACTTTTTATTGCAGATGGAAAAACATGAGACAATAAACTCTTTTAATTTTTAAAGTGGGTTAGGAGTTTGGTTTTAAAGTGGATTAACAGCCTAAATTTAACCTCAGTTAATCCAGAAGGTATTTCTTAGAGCTAAAAACTGAAGTTAGTAATTAACCCAAATCATATCACCTCTGTTCCCTTTAAACCATAATTCTTTTAACTTGGCAGACGAGTTGTGTACTGCTCTTTGGTACATAGTCAGATTTTGCATGTAAACTCAGTCCGAGAGCTATTTTTTTTTCTGCAGTCTCAGTGGTAATGCTGTTTTGGATTTTTTTTTTTCAATCAGTTGCATCAAATTTGCTACATTTTTAATTTGGTAAACTAGTATTCCTCTTCCTGTATCCATGAAATGTTTAGAATACTTCTTTGTAGCATACCAGAATTTGAAACATTATGAGCTTGTGAGCCTGAAACTGAGTCTTGCCTATACTGAATCTTGCATCGCTGTTCTCTGCAGGTAAAACTCTAAAAGGCAAAAAAGTCCTGCTCCTTTGGTTTATTAAAATTGGACTACCATTTTACAGTCCTTTCGTAGTAGGTATAAGTGTCTATGCAAGGTACTAAGCACTAGAGAATCAAAGTCTGTAACTTCCTGTTAATCACATTCTGGTCTTACTGTTCCCTTGTACTCATGTCTTGCCTGTAAGAAGTTGTTACATTAATTTAGCTAACTTTAGAAACTTTTTTTTTTTTTTATCAGGGCAGGGGGGGTTAACAAATATTCCCAGTTACGTGTAAAAAATCCTTATATAATTCAGCTTAAGTTCTTTTCCAAGCAATTTAAGCCAAGTCTATGAAAGTAAAACAAACAACAAGTGTTGTCCACAATATTTGCTTGCAGCAGTTTCAACTAAGCTGTGTCAGAGCTTAATAAATGCAGGTTTTTCAAAAACCACAAGATTTTTGAATCCTCTCCTTGATACCTGATTAGTGTTGAATGATCTGAGAAAGAGGTGCTTTTCATAGCTGGGCAAAACTTGGTAGTTTTATACACTTTTTAAAAAAACTTTAATCTACTTGCCTTTATGTTCATTGAATTTTGCTTTGTGTTTGGGTTCAGCTGGATCCCAGAACTCCAAGCAAAATCCTGGTTTCACCCAATTTCACACTGAAACCATGCAAATCCCACAAATTCTGGCTGGTTTTGATGTGAAACCATAAAGTAGCTTGGCCCAAGTACATACAAAAAGTATGTGAACTTTTCAGTGAATGTGGGCTGGGTTCCCAGTTTGTATTGAAACATAAAACCAAGCAGGTTTTTTTTGTATGGCTTTGTATTTGTTGCACATGTTTTGTTTAGAACCCATGTAAAAAAATTTTCAATACCTTAAAACTAAGTTTGGTCTTCTGTTGGTAGCTTTTGATGTACCGTTGCTTATTTAGTAGAAACTGTTCAGGAGGAAGCTGTTGAGCTGAAGCCCTTTGAAGGGAGGCTGCTGTCAGAATGTTTCCTGTTCAGTTACTGTGGATCAGGATCTCATTCTCTCTTTCCTCATCAGTCCCTTTGCTTCAGCATTAATCTTTGTTCATGAATTCATAGCAAAGAGAAATAGATGGGCGCAGGATATTCTACTATGGTTTTGGTTCAGCTGTTAGCTAGGTCATAGAATCATAGAATCATTGACTAGTTTAGGTTGGAAGAGACCTTAAAGATCATCTGATTCCAACTCCCCGGCCACGGGCAGGGAGGCCTCCCGCTAGACCAGGTTGCTCAAAGCCCCATCCAACTTGGCCTTGAACACTTCCAGGGATTGGGCCTCCACAACTTTCCTGGGCAACTTGTTCCAGTACCTTGCCACCCTCATAATGAAAAATTTCTTCCTAATATCTATTCTAAATCTATCCTCTTCCAGTTAGTGATGTCCATCTCGCTGATGGTTCAAGGTTTTAGCGCGATAGTTATAAATTCCTACTTATTTTGGGTCCAGTATTTCAATAACTAAATTTTTCTTTCTACTCTTAGAAATGATATGATTATTAATCCTGGATGGAGAATTATTTTGGTGGAGGGATGGGCATGTTTACCTTTGTAGAGAAGGTAGTAGAACAAAGAGCTTTGATTTAATCACTGTTTTGTGATCCAAACAGTGGGAGATCTTGCATACAATTTCTAAGTAAGGCAATAGCTACAGATAGTTTCATCAGTGAAAAAACATGATCCCATTCTATGTAGAAACCAATATTCTAAGAAGATATTCAATTATAGAATCATTATTGGCATGGCCCTCTTATTTCTTCATGTACTGAGATCTACAAGGATTCAGCTGATTGTGAAATATGTTGCTATCTTTATTGTTTGCTTTTGAATCTATGGTAGTATTATATTCCAACCTAAATACTTGTTTTGGGAGTCCTACACACAACTGGGCCAATCTCCACATTGTACTTATCAAAAATTCTGTGGCACTTGAATTTGATTAATTTGAGTGAGGCTTCCAAAATTTCTAATTTATTCAGTTTATAAAAGCAAATAGTTGTTTACCTTGCAATACCGCTAATTTCTCTTAGACTCTGAACAGGTTTCTCTTTTCTTCAATTGTTAGGGATTTTTTGCAAGTTCCCATTGAACTGAAAATGACATGCATTTGTTACGAAAAAATATCTGTTCTTTTTATTTTGGAAAATATCTTCTCAAAGGTTGTCACTAATGGCAGTTGTGGCTGGTTGAGGACTAGAAGACTTGACACTTTTAGTGCTTTTCAGCTCCAGAAATCCCCAAATACTTTAGAAGCTTAACGGTCCATGTGTGGGACAAACACGATTCTTAGCTCATAGAGAAGGTTCTTAGTGGTTATTATCCACCTTAACTAGACCCTTCACTTGAGGAAGCATAGGAAGGCCTGGCATCTTGCTGTTTCTATACACTACAGCAAAGTAATTGCACCCAGCTCAGCCCAGACCTCAGAAGCAGGGAATAAATGGGGAATGGGTTACATTCAGCACATCACAGGCGCCCACAGAAGCCAGTGCTGTAAGGAACAGTGAGTGCCCTGTGGGAAAGAGGACTTTTGCTACGGTAACAGGCCAACTCTTGTAAGAAGACAGAACCAGCAGGGAGCTTTGGGTGCCATGTATGTCTTGCTGGACACCTCAAGCCTTGTAAGATGGCATGAGAGGGAAATATTGGTGGAGATTGATTTCCCAACTGTCGTCAGGGAAATGCAGAAAATGTCTTAAATGAATTTAATAGGGAATATATGATTTGAGGACTCTTATTTTATTTAGCACTGCTGGAAACACTTCTTGTAGTTTCCGTTCTGTCTTCTGTCTCATTTTATGCTTAGATTGTGCACTGTTTGGGGAGGAGGCAACCTTGGAGTCTTGTTTCTACTGTACCAAGTACAAAGGATCTCAACCTGTTACCTGTTCCACACGTCAATTTGTAATCACGTAGTAATTCTTGCTTGTGTCCCTGAAGCTCAGAAAAACAAGAAGTGAGCTTAAAAGCACACAGCAATGCTTTCTAATGGTTTGAAACAAGCAGTGGAGAACTTTCCACAGCTGTCAGTGAAGCTCAATTGTCTTTAAGTCTCTTCGCTAAAAGAAAGTCAGCACTGTCTTCTTGTATCTACCCTCTTCACTGGCCACAGTGGAAACTGCTTTTTAAATAGTTTTCTGAGCCTTGTTCTTTTGGTCTGAGTATTTGATCTCCTAAACCATAAATTCATTATATACCGAATGGAATTGCTGGTGACTTGCTTAATATGAAAGCCTAATTCACTCTTAGTTGTTCTACAAAAGACATGCCTTTGTTGAATGATACAGCAGGCTGTCTCATAATAAAATCATAGTAATAATGTCAAAGGTTTTACTCCAGAAGAAAAAGTTACTTTTGGTCGTCATGTTTCAGGAAAATATACTGTGTTTGTGTGCTGCAGAAAGAATTGATATTCCTGCCACACTCTGAATAAGGTGCCATCAGATGTGTTAAAACAACGCTAACTGTCATTAAAAAGTTACCCTTGCTGGATCCAAATATACACAGATATATGCACTGAGTGATAAAACTGCTTTTGTGGCATGTCAATATAGGTTTGTCATAACTAAACCTAATCTGAAACAGAGTCTGATATTCCTGTTGGGTGAGAATTATTGAAGAAATGAGTGATTATCTGTATCCCTGTTGCTATCTTTGTCATCAAAGTGATGCGAGACCTTGTGCAAGTCACATCATTTGCGTGTTAGTTTCCATATTTATAATAAGAGGATTACATTACTCAGTAGTCTTTATGAAGGGCTGTGATGAAAAGCACACTTAGAGCTAAATCGTTGTTATTGCTATTTGTAAGAGGTGAGAATTTCAAATGTGGACTCTCTTTATTACATAGCAATGGAGTTTGGAGTAGGATCTAACTGGGAATTGTGAAGAACACTTAGCAGGTAATTTTCCTCTTCTCTACCAGCAGGACAGATTTCATACCCTTCCCCTTTTTTTGATGAATGCCAAGATTACTCTTCAGTGCCATTCATGAAGACAATTTTCACAGGCTTTGGTTGCTTACAGTAATTCTTTGAGTGATACTGAAGTTTTTTGCTACTGTTTTGCTAAACTTTTCAGTATTACCAGTAAGTCTGTCTGTAAGAACATTTTGTTCTAATTGAACTCTCATTCCTATATAACATCACTTACACATATATTTAGGTCATCACTGGAGTCTATATGGTTGCTTTTCTTCCTGTGCATCAGAATGTTGACCCTGCTCAAGGTTCTGTTTTCCACAGGTAGTTCTGCAGTGCTTTGTTCTAAGTCCTTTCTAATTTATCTGCTTAGATGTAATACATGCAGTTCTCCAGTAGAGATCTTATCAGTAAAGTGCATAGACAGTTTAAATGCTGTTTTAATAAATAAGATCTAATCTTATAATATTGTTTACAGTGGGCTAAATCACACCTAACTACTAGCACTATGGTAAACAGTTGTAACAGAAATCAAGGGTGTTCTTGGACATCATTTCCCTCCTGCAGAGAGAAGGAATGTAGAGGAAAGTAAACACTACATTTTTCAATTCATAAGGTTACATACTAGCTCCACTGCATCAAAAATTTATTGTTTTATTTTGATCGAGTTCAGATTGAGTTCCAGGAATTTCCTATTCCTTCTTTGATCTGGTTTTCACACGGCAGACAAAGGAGGTCGGAAATAGCCTTCTGTGACCTGTGTCAGCATTATCAAAATACAGATTTGCTTCTGTTAACTGACCTAACTAGCTCTTGCTCAGGCCTGTGAGAACTGTGGTTCTATATGCTTCCCTTGTGAGTGCATCTTTCAGCACTCTCCCTGTAGCATTTGCTGCACAGAGAAGCCCTGTAACTTGTTCCCACCTGCATTATCTTTTGCTGCTTAAGTGATATTGTCAAGGGGAGACTTAAAGTAGCCAAACTGGTTCCTCTACTCATGTCACCCACTTTTGGTAGAACTCATTAATTTGTGTAAGAGCTGTCCTACAAGCTGCAGGGAATGACTTCTGCAAGGGAGTGGAGGCAGAGGTAAATTTCATCCCTTTAAAAACTACAATTTTCCTTTCCCATTACTGGCACAGAAGAATGCATGCACACACATGCAGTATTCACCCTTCTGAGGCTGCACAGAATTGCTTACTGTATACTATATCCCATATTCCCTAGCATCCCTTTCTGCTGTACTTGTGTTCACTGGATGAATATTTACAGATTGGTGGGGGGGTTTTTTGTTGTTTTTTTTTTTTCTTTTTTAACTACTTTGGTTCTGTCATGAGCTTATTTTGTATAATACAATACAGCAGTGACACTCATTGCTGAACCAAGATAAAATATACATTCTTCTGCTAAGCAATATTTGGTAGAGCATCGATTAAAGTATACAAATATGTAGGAGGAGTGGTCTCTTGTAAGACAGCCATGATAGTTCCCCAGGTTAATTTTGTTAAAACAAAGAATTTGTTTGCCAAAATACTTATCTATATTCATCCAGTATCACCTTTACTGGTTCTAGCATCTAAAATGTTGTCAAGTTTGAAACCATGTTCACTTAAGTAAATTCTCTCTAGGAACTTCTGATTCTTTAGAGAATTCTTTACTTATTCACAGCTTCCTATAGCTACACTTTTTAAAGGCAACCTGACCATTCTACAGTATATAGTATGTGAACAAACCAAAAGGAAGTAAAAGTTTAGTTATAATTATGCTATTCATCTTTAACAGCACTTAATAGTTATTATTCTTCTGTTGTTATTTATTTAATGGGAACTGTTCAGTTAGACTCACAATATGTAATACAATTTAGATATTCAACAAAATATCAGAAAAATCAAAGCACACCTTCAGTGTGTACTTTAATGTAACACAACTGTAGTATGATCATTAGTTCTCTTGAGATTGCTACTTGCTGGAGCAATGCACTATAATTAAAGAATTAAATTATAACCAGTCTGAAGGAAGTGATGCTGAGTTATCTTGAAGTAGAATAAACCAAAACCAATCATGCTGAGAAACTAATAGGCAGAACAAAAAATTTTATCTGCTGCTAATTATGATGACATGGAGACATGCAATTACAAACTAATTGCTAATGGACTGTTCCTTTTCTTTTAGAAAGGTCTTGATGCAGTTCATTAAAACTGTGATTTTGTTGTTGTATGTTTACTTGCACTTTGTTAATATATAGTGTTAAATTCAAGCTTTAAATCTGGCACACCATGATACTTTGATTATTTCGTGCTAAATTTAATTGCACATGCAGTGTATGTCAGTTATAGCAGAGAAGTTTTGCTAATGAGTTGGCTAATATTTTGAATTCACTCACTTATTTAAAGTGTTAAATTAAGTTTAGAATTCTCCTTGCCAGCTTTTCTCAGAACAGTAGCTAATTAAAACTTGGCAGTACAGCTGTGAGTGAAACATTGGCATGATATCCCTCAAAAAGCAATATAGGAGTATACTGCATAATAAAAGATGGCGTTGCTTGCATTAGCAATTAAGTCTTAATTCTCTGTTAGTTTTAATTTTTGTATTGAACTTGTACTCTTAGTGATGTCAGTTATCATACCCATATTTTCCTATTAAAAAAACACTTTCTATCTTATCCTCTGTCATTATAAAATATTTGAATGCATTTATTGTGGCAGTTGACCAGACTCCATGTCCAATGGAAGTTTATTCATGAAGATGAAATATATCCTGAATGTTGAATGGCATTTCGTAGCTTTTATCTTTTAGAGGGATAGGCAGGTTTTTATTTTATCAGCTTCATCTGAATGACTTTGAAAAAATGAGACTCATTTCTTCATGTGCATAGGCTACTTTAATTATTATCAATGTGAAGTTTTCCAGGACTATAGAAAAAAATCCTCAAATATTGGTAGAGACACACACTGTTACCTAACATTGACTGAAATTACTGTAAAACGGTTGCTTTCTAGCCAGCACACGCAAAGAACCCAAGCATACTCCCAGAAATTATAGAAGTCTGTCAGCAGCATTATCTTTTGTGATGCACAGATTCCAGGGTAACTGTGTTTATAGAATTAGAGCACATTCCTGGCATTTCTGGGAACAAATGAGCATTTGTGACTATTTTTTTTATCATAAAAAGACAGCCAAAGTAGCACATGTTGACTGCAGCTCAAAAATCACAAAACTTTCAGTCAGAAAGGAGCCTGTCCTTCAATTTTATTTAGAAAAATGTAAGAAATTAGAAATTCATAAATTAGAAATTCAGAATTTAGAAAAGTTAATTTTCTCTGTCTTACTGTTTTAAAATAGAAAATTGAAATTTATTTCATCAGTTTCTGCTCATAAGAGAGAAATTCATATATATATATATCATGTTTGACCATATATATGTAGAATACTTTCTTAAATTAAAAAAGCTTGTTTTGAGTCGTTGGAATTTTCAGTCCATAAGGTGAAATATTTCAGCTTTCTCTGTGGCAAGTAAGATGGTACAAGCTGTCTACGAGAACCATATCTTTTGTTTGAAATTCAGATATTCTGCCAGTGCCAGTAACAGCAGCAAACTCTGCCTTTCAACAGGGAATTAAATAACAGTAATGATAATGATAATAGTATTTCAACATCTGTTTTTAGGCACTGCATCATATCGTCTTAAGAAGCCCGGGGCCCTGTTCTTTGCAAGCAGGAATCAGGAAATGTCAGAAAAATGTTTCATGTTCAGTATGCCTCCTGTTTTCTATTGTGTCTCTGGATAATCAGGGAAATAAAAATTCAGAGATTTATATTCCTTTTCTGGTAGATAAAAGTAGTTTTTGAAGAATGCATATAGTGTGACAGTGTATGAAACCATGTGTAGTTTCTCCTTCTCCAGTTCTTCCAAAGAGACATTTGCCTTGGTCTTGCAATTATTTTTTCCTTAGCTAAAAAGTGTTGTCTTTGCACGTATGTCTCAGGGCACATGTATATTGCATGGTGCAATCCCTCCTGGCAGTGGGAAGGACTAAACTGCTTGATCTAACATTTAAATTCTAAGTTCTCTGATCCTCAAAAGGAGTAAATTATATGGTATCCTGAGGAAAAACAATGCATAGGACACTATAAGAAGAGAATAAAGATAATATGGTATCTTTAATAAAGGTAATATTATGCTATTTAAGAGACCGTCCTGAATACTATCCTTTTATGGCCTTGTTGTTTCAGGAACCTTAAATGATTATGAAAATCCTGTTCCATTAGTGCTGTTGATTGATGTTCAGCAATGTACTCTAAATGAATATGTGCAGAGACCTGTTTCCTTTTACAATTTTCTACTTACATAATTTAGTATTCAAATAAGTTATACAGGGTTTTTTCCTCTTTTATTTTGTTCATCACATACCCCTTCTGTCTCTCCACTTATCCTTTGACTACCTCTTCGCTCATTATTCTCTCATCAAAGAGTTCTTAAGGACTGTCCATGTCTATATACGCTACATGTTTATTTTACATTTTTATAGTGTAAAATGGTATGGCTAATGTGTTGGTATCTTGCTGATCATCTTTTTAATATCTGAACATTCCTTGTTCATTCAAGCATATACGTCCAACACATCCTAAAAATCTCACCAAAGCGAAGAGGTGGGATTTCTTTCCAAAATGTAGACATTCAATGAAAGGTTTTTGATCTGTTTTGAAATAATGGATTATATTGTTCAGTCACTGGTTTTCCTTTTCTTTCTCTTATTTCACTTTTTGCTTTCTTTTGTCTTTGTTGTCTTCTCTGTCAAGCAAGTATTAATCTTGCAATGTATATAAACTTTTAAATCCAAAACATTTCTACTGTTCTAGACTAAGTACCAGTACTGCACAGCTGTGAAACTGTCTATTGGAGAAAAATAACTTGAGAAATAATTTATACAGTCATACAATCATTGAGGTTGAATAGGACCTCTGAAGATCATCTAGATGATACGCCCTTTTATATTAATTTGACTTTGAGTAGCAAATGTTGTTTCTTGTAAAGTACGAAGATAAATCAGTCCCAAAGGGTACCTCTTTTATGTTTGTAGCTATTGTACGTTTATAATGAACCAATAGTAGACATATTAAATCTAAATATGCACTGAAGCACACTGTTACAAATTCAGTATCAGTCACTGAGAGAAAGATAGACTCATGATAGATATTTTACCCTTAGGTGTACTATAGAAAAAGATAGATGAGGATTATCTTAATCTTATCTTGACAGAAAGACTGAAAGAAGTAATGGTTGATAGAAAATAGATTATCAGTGTATTTGCTGCCTTTATGAATAAGGAAAAAAAAACAGGCTTTTAATATTTGGGATATATCTGTCTATCAGAGTCCCAGATGCATGTTTTCAGGGAAATATGGCTTTGCTAGAATATGCTGTTTTGTTACAATATACTAGCTAGATGTGTTTTTATTATGAAAATGGGATGTGAGAAGGGTACATAGTAGCCTGGGTTTTGGTTAAAGATTTCCATATTCAAGTCCTTACTGTGTTTGATCCAAAATCCAAATTATGGCACAAACAATTCATGTTAAACAGGGACTTAAACCTTGTGTATTCTTTTTGCCTTGTAATCTGATCAGGCAAAAAAGAAAATTAAAAAAAAAAAACAAAGGTTTAATTTTTTTTGTTTGTTTTAGATAAAAATGTGTAGACATATGGTCTAATCAGAGTCAATTGACATTGATGTCAATTGATTCAGCTGATGAGAGAGACATGCTGAGACATTTTGGAAGCTAAAGGAGTATTCCCACTTTTATGGGAAGAGTTACATGCTAGATTAGAGAGTCATGCTCTCTCTTGAAGTTTTGAAAAGGTGATACTGTTTTGAGGTTTCAATGGAAAATGGTGGCTGCAATTTTGCCACCAACTTCAAAAAACTTAGCGTCTTCAAAAGTTCCTTTCCTATGATGTTACTGTTGATGTTATATTAACTAACATTTGAAGGTGAATATATTAATCCAAATATGCCATCAGTTTTGTGTTGTCAAAATATGTGAAGAGAGAGAACTTGTCAGCGTATATTAACTTACTTTTACATATATAAACCAAAACATTTTACCTTCTGTATCTGTTTTGAAAAATTCATAAGTGCTACTGCAGATCCCAAGACTGCTGTCAAATTGTAGCAGCCTCAGTACATACTCAAATGCAGATGTTAGTGGTCAGGGTGGATTTGTGCATCTGAAAACTAGGTCAGCTATCTCACATTATGCAAAACTTTCCAGGTATTGTATAGAGAAGCTAGTCGATAAAGGATAAGCTTCAGTGAACTGAAGCTCAGTATATATATCAGCGAAGCAATTCATCCTGGTACTTCTAAATAGCATCAGCAAATTAAACTAACTTTATAACCAGTCCCTGCAACAACAAAGAACAGTGTTTTGTTTTCACTGTAACCAAATAGAATAACCATGTGGATAACCACAGACCCTGTTACACTGGGGAGTTTACAGTCCATGGCAGAGCACTGTGTTAGAACAGCACAGTTGATAGAAGCTCTTAGGTAACCCCTGGAATTGATCGCAGATGAAACAGATAGAATGGAAAGCCTCAACCAGCATCACGTAGATACACTCAAAGTATTATTTCGATAGCTGCATGTAAGCGTCTTCGAGCTCTTAAGCATCCGGTTGGTATATGTACATTTAAAACAGTTAAACTGTAATCTGTTTTTTTTTCTGAATAGTGCTGAATGCAGCACTATTCTCTCATTCAGGAGTGTCTAAATTGCTCAAGATCTACTGCAGATCTATCCCAATCAGGGCATCTATTCAAATAGACATCATCTGTATTAAGCTTCTAGTCTCCCACTTAAAGCTCTTCTTAACTACACCATCCAACATACGCTTCACAGATGGTACTGCCAGCAATCTCTTGAATTATCTTGAAGATAGCCTCTGAATTCTGTCTATATTAGTGAATAAGCTTGGCTATATTCTTCAAAAAAGCCTAAAATTTGCAGGAAAGGAGAAGCTACCCCTCTGAGTTTATTGCCACATGTGACATATTACAACAGAATAAAGTCTTTCAGGATACCTCCCCTGTTACTCCCATCTGTAACACTGGCTGCTTTCAGACCATGCTTATTTCACTGCGGAAGTAGCCAAAGTCAGTGATGCTTTGCATCTTATTTTGTTGCTTGCTACTCTGTTTATGTTTCTGCTTGATTGTTTCACTCTTTCCACCCTAAGAAATATTTTTGGCCCTCCTCTGAAAGTCCCAATATTTCAAAGGGACTTTCAAAGCAAGAAACGTATGTTTGCCAAGCATAAATTATTGAAATTTACAGCTTGATTAAGTGCCAGAATTGGGGGCATGGAGTATTAATCTGTACATTTACTTCTTGCCAGTTGCCTAATGGGTTTCATTCACACCAGTCTGCTCCAGAGGGAAAGATTAGTTCTCGCTGCAGTAAATGCAACTCACCCAAGCTTTTCGGTGATTGTAGAACTAGTGTAAGCCTATCCTCTATTCTTAAATTTTACTTCTCCACAGTCATGTTTGGTTTTTGAGTCAACTGTCAATAGATAACAGATGCTATAGCCCATGTGCAAAAAAAAAAAACCACCAGATTATTATATTTAGCCCCATTGTTCACTGCTATTGAGGACTTTCCAGGATTCTTTATATAAAGTGTAGATGCATCCATAGTGACAATCATTTGTTTTGATCAAACATGATAAGCCACTGTTCTGACACTAAGAAGTTAAGATCAGAAGCTTAAGATTTGGAATTGTATATGGGTATTAGGAATATCGTGTAGAACAAAGAGGTTCCTGTATGGGCTGTGAAAAACTAAGTGAAACATAGTGAGATGCAAAGCAGCCAACACACTGAGCAATTGAAAGTTTTCATCCCCAGATCTAGAGCTAACCAAAAGGAAACATAAAGAAAAAAATCCAAATTAAATCCTTATACAGAGGTGAAGGAAAACTTGTCCACCTAGTCAGGCTAGCTACCACAAACCTTCTTTCAGAAAGCTGAACAGAATTTATTACTTTATTTTTGAAAAAAACAAAATGTCCTAATTCTGCAGCCATCCCAATTAAAAAAAAAACAACAACTAATGATTAGTGGCAGGCTTGGCTTAATTCTCTTTTTCTGGCTAAAATCATCTCTTGCCATTTTTGTGTCTTATATACTGTAAAGTATAAAATCAACCAACATGTCAAATGGGCAACTAAACCTTTAGAGTAAGAGTTCCTGAACAGATAAATGTCCACCAGGATGCAGGATCTCTCTTGAGTTCAGATGTGTTGATTTCTTTCCAATGTAGCGGTTACAGGTTCAGTTTGATAAATGAGCAATGTTATTTTAATTGAAATAAATGTAAATTGTCTGGATTTTTATAGAAGTCAGTCTTGGAGCTACTCATCTCTACCAAGATTGAGGCAGTTTGGGATGTGCTTAGAAGCACAGTTATAGACTCTAGGTAGCTTTGAAGTGAAAAACATAAGATGATCTAAAAAGTCCAGGTAATTCCATGGCTAAGCAGCCGCTGATGGGGAGTTTACAAGATCACAGGATTTCTTTTGGGGGGGGAGGACAGGGTGCCCAAGGTCCACTTAAGTACGTGCTTTTTAAAAGATATTCACCTGCCATTCTTTATTCAGAATCTCACATAACTTGTACATTTAAAGAAGAAAAATATTTAAGAGAAACTGACAGGAGTAGAGGTGGGGCAACAGACTAGTCCCAAAAGGTAGTTGAGCTTATTGTTGCTAAAGTTTAAGAGGAGGCTGAATAAAACATCAGTAATAAGGATACAGTTATGTTCTACAGAATGCATTGACTAGGAGAAACTGCTGGTATTTTCTTACTTTGCAGCTATCTAATCTTATGGTTTGTCCTGTCTGTGACATCAACCCATTTGTCATTGCTACTTCTTCTTGTCATAATTTTTGAAACTTCTTTCAGAATCAGTTTTGAATTTTGCATTGGTTTTAACCCTTTCCCTTGTTCCTTTATTTACATTGTTCTGTTTTCCAGATGGCATGCAATTAGCTTGGATACATAGTTAAATTATGTTAATATTAAATTTTTCCTATGTCATCTGATGTAGCAAATGTTGCCATCGTCAATGATATTTATGTACTTGGTGAGCTTCCATGACACTTTTATATGACATTGGACTTCAAAACCTTCAATCGTTTCCTCATCTTCTGCCATCTGGATTCATTTTACTGACCTAATTTGATATAGTGTGATATAATCCCTCAGTCCCAAAAGCTTCTTTATCATATGAACATAAGACAGACTTCTGCTATTATTTTCCAGATGATATTCCTGCCCTCAGACCCTGAAAATTAAGTAGCAGGATTGACTGTGTCTCCTCGTATTTATAATTAAGTTGGAAAATGGCTGTGTTTAAAAGTGATTGGGGTTTTAGTTTCTTTCATTTAATATTTAGTTCAAAATTAAGTATCAGTATTACCTCTTGAAACTAACTCACTTTTCTAGTGAGTAAAATAAGTAGATCTCGTTGATTTTTCCATTCGTTACAAATCATTAATGAGCCTGTAATAAAGCATTACTATTCATAGCATTATTTGTTATCAGTAAGAAGAGGAGAAAGGGTATAGTATGCGTGGTATTACAGAATGTGTTCATTTAGAGCCACAATTATTGTGAATGATATACGTGACATACTCTACATACTCTTATATTTGTAGCTATATATTACTGTCATGTATTAATTTTGCTTTATTACGCTGCATTGCAGTAACTGTAATAATTTGCTGTAAAAGTGAGATTGTTTGGAACCAAATACCTAAACCCAGATTCTTCTGGCCCTTAAGTAGGTTGGGAGTCTGGATACAAACCAAATACTTGTCCTATGTATACCAATAAAAGTATCCTATAGCTGCAGATGTTATTGGCCTACCTGAAAAAAAAAATCTTTTTTCATTTATCAAGTAGCTGAAATGATACATCAGAAACAAGCCTCTGCTCATTAATTCAGGTAAGACCTTTGAACTTTAAACAGAGCTCTTTTCCATATGATGCTGCTGTAGCAATTTTTTCTGAATCGTAGCTAGTTCTGATCCGAAGAATCGGTGTCATACAGTGGGAGTGCAAGAAAGGGAGGCGTAGCAATAGTTTTCAGAGCAGCCATCTAATAATGCCATGGTTACCTTGAAGGAGTCTTGATGCTCTTTGCAGAATCTGATAGTGGTTGGAAAAAAGACAGGTTAACAACAGTCTTTTCTAGCAATCTTTTGTTTTTTGAAGGCTACTTCACTTTAATAGCTTTCAGTAACTCCTCATGAAAAAAAGTGAATTAGGGCGAGGAAGAAATTGAATGAAAGTTGATGTGCCAGGACAAATTGTTTGGTTGGTTTTTCCTTCTTGTTTTACTTGCAAGTATTTCTCTCTCTTTTTTCAAGTACAAAGTATTCTAAGCTTCACTAGCATTTGGTCTGCTGTTACAATTGAAAGGAAGCTCTTTTTTTTCTTTTTTTTTTTCTTTGCTGTTTTGGAGATCATAAGGAAAATTCCTAACTTAGACATGAGCACACCTTGTGATACAATAACTATGAGATGGACTAAAATGCNTTTTTTTTTTTTTTTTGCTGACTTCTTCCAACAGAAATGCTGTGGTATCTTTAATTCTAGAATTTGAAATCGGTAGTTTTCATACACATAGTGAAACCCACTGCTGCAGATTCTGTTGAGGAAATACAAGATGTGGATGGTCAGAGACTGAACAGAATCATATTTGAATCTGGAATAATCTTTCTTTCTACAGAATTTATTCTTCACATATGCCGTATGATGACAGTTTGAATCTTGAAATTTTCCTTATACTGATGTTATCTGTAGAGGGATTGACCTTGTAATTATATGGTCCTCAGTAGCCTGCTTAAGGCTGCAATAAAATACAAAGTTGAGCATTATTGCCCTAAGGACAAGAGATCAGGTCCTGGCTAGTACTGACAGAAAGCAGAGGTGAAGAGGAGAGAGAGAGATCTCAAATGTAGATCTGAGGGAAGAGCTGAGCTTGCTGCATTTGTGGCAAGGGTGAGAAATATAGCTGCTATTTCTGGGAGGTATGACTACTTCATCTTAGTAGTATCAATTCTTGCTTTCCAGAGCCTTAAAAAAAGCCAAGCGGTTCTTCAGTCTGCTTTCTAGGTCCTCTTTCTCAGCAGTCTTGGCTCATTATTTACCAGTTGTTCTAGGAAATGCCATTTTAATTTCTCATGTCAATGATTATTAAAAAGAGACAAGCAAACAAACAAAAAATCCCCATTACCAGCCAAGGTATTAAATCATTTGAACAAGTGAAAGGGACTTTGATATGTAGGAGTGACAGCAAGTCTCTTACTTTCTTCTACTATCTCTGTATTTTGGCCAATATTGTAACATGGCAAAATCAGTACCTGAAGCTGCATGCAAGGTATAGAAAAATGAATACAAAAGTTGTAATCCAAGGTAACTGAAATATTGTAGGAAAAATTACTAGCCATGTGTGATTTTAAATGTAGAAAAAAAAAGGTAATAATTGATGAAAAAGCCATGGAAGTGGCACAATGTACCTCATAGTGAAAGTAGGGTATATTTTACGCATACCAAGAAACAGATATGTTTTAAATCCGTAACTTAGCTAGCTGGTAAGCAGTGTGCTTGTATAGCTATACCCTTTGATTCAATTGGTCCCAAATTATAGCTGAAGACTACAAACCTCTGGAACCAAATTTCCCAAAATGGCATTAAACACTGAAATACAAGGGTAATGACCCCCAACTTCACAAATGTGTAATTGTCTGTGTGTTTCTGTGTATAATTTATAATTGCTCTGTTCTCTTTTACTGGATCTCTATAAGTTTTGAACAGTAACAGATTGAATATTGTACTGGCAGCTCTCCAGATGCCTGAGGGCTGAAACAATTTGCATACACATTTACATTATTTCTCTTGCAAAAATGTTTTGTATATATGGTATATTAGATCCGGTTGTGACCTTTTCCCAAAGTAGGGCTGCTGATCATGTAAGCAAAGGCCCCTAAACCATCTATGAGTTCAGATGAAGTCTGAAGGCCCTACTAGTCTTCCTTACAGCCTTGATTACAAATGCCTTCTAACAGCAATAATAGCCAATGAATTTTTGACATTAAATTAATATTTTATAGACAGTTTGGAGATGGATATCATGTGTAATAGGAATTGTATGTACACAGAGAAAAATATTATGGTTTTGTAAGATCTATGTTAGTAAGGTAAAACTCTTAAGAAAGTTTGCTTTTTACTAGATTGTTTTTAAGCCAAACTTCAGTTTTGCCACAGGGGATAACAGATACTGCTGATTTGGGATAAAAATCAAAAGTTGCTGCAAACAAAGTTCAAGTCATTTTTTTTAATAATAAGGTCTAGTTTCCTTCTGTCACCACATATAGATAATTATGGCGGACAGAGAAGTAAGTCCACTTCTCATGTAAGGTTCTTAACTTGACAGTGTCCCTTTAAGTTGTGAGGATGTGCAGAGTAGTTAGGAATGTGAGATACTGTAGGATACCAAATGTGTGATGTGATGTTGCTAGGCAACTTCCTTATTGTTTTAAACAAACCACACAGAGCTGGCAACAGCTGCCAAAGCTCTTGGCTCTTGACAGTAATACAGACCTCAAAAGAACCTAGAACAAAGATCTTCCAAAATGAGATGTAATATATAATGCAATCTCATAATGCCAGCAAATGTGAGAAACTATTTGTTATGTTAGTAGATACTATAACAAAATATTTTAATTCTACAACAAAATATTTTTGTGACTGCTGTGCCATTTGTTTAAATAAATGAAATAAAATCGGTAAATACATGTATATCAATTTGGCTTTTAGAGAGAACAACTTTCATGGCTCTCAATGGTAGCAAATCTGTTCACATTATTAGATGAGCATCATGTCTGCAATCAAGAAAGGAAAAATGTTACAGAGATGGTAGCCATGTGCATGTGTCTGCAAATTTATTTGTTTTCTCTGGTGTTGAGTTGTATATATTTTGATATCTCAGAAACAGAGGCGAGCTCCTCTTTGTCAGCATTACAGTCCATAAAAATAGGTCTAAGTGTAGCACACTATCACCTATCGATATGTCAAAACTTTTAAACAGGAACCAGCCCCCAAAGCTTCAAAAGAAAGCCCAGATCTATACTGAAATAACCCAAGATCTGTCAAAATTTTTCACAGTAAGAGATAAGTAGGTCTGTAAACAGCCTCGTAGTCTGGAAATACGTCTGGAATGTGAAAAATTCAGAGTACCTTCATGTCATTTTTTCCCCTGTCTCCTGACTGCTTGAATGCAAACCAGTATAAAATTTAGCAGCTAGGCAGTGCTGTGCTTCTACTAATATTTGTGTCTCTTAGTGCAGCATAGCATTTTGGATGCAGTATCATACTAGCTAGTCTGCCTGGCTGTTGCATTAATCACACCAGATGAGAATGCAGGTGAAGTCAGAGTCTAAGTGTCTGAGTATTGTCCTCCTTGTTGCTGTGTGAATGCTCTAATCATCAAACTGCTGGCAGGTGCCTTGCTGTATCCCTGGTAGTAATTGTTCAGTTTTATCCATTCTGGTCAGCAAGAGGCAGACTTGACTGTCCAGCTAGTTAAAGCTCTCAGCTTCTGAGCTCGAGTCATTCTCCATGGCAAAATGAATGTTTAAATATACAGAACAGCTGATTTTCAAGTTGCTGCTTGTGCTGCAAATGACACACTAGTAGAGATTCAGCTCAACTGTACTAGACACTAGTGTGTATGCTTTTCTATTTTGGGCCTTTTTCTGTTTTCTAGTTTGTTTTTTTTAATTCCACATTGTAGGGAGAACCTTTTCCAATTTAAGTTTTGTCAAACCTGATCTTTGTCTTTTGAAAAAATTTAGAACATGAAAATAGCTGTACTGGTTCAGACCAGGAGTCTATGTAGCATGATATCCCCACTCTAAAGTGAGCATATACTGATACCTGAAGAGGAATAAAAACAACATAAGGGACTATGATGGTTCCTCAAGGTGTTCCTTTGCTCAAGGTATTCGCTTGCTCTCTGACAATATGTTGGCTCACAGGATTTCCTGTGCTTTGTATCATTTAGACATTTATGTATTTGGTATTGATATGGTTCATCCCTGTACTCGGCACTGGTGAGACCCCACCTCGAGTACTGTGTTCAGTTCTGGGCCCCTCACTACAAGAAAGACATTGAGGTGCTTGACCGTGTCCAGAGAAGGGCAACAAAGCTGGTGAGGGGTCTGGGGGACAAGTCTTATGAGGAACGACTGAGGGAACTGGGGCTGTTTAGCCTGGAGAAGAGGAGGCTGAGGGGAGACCTTATCACTCTCTACAAGTACCTGAAAGGAGGTTGTAGAGAGATGCGGACTGACCTCTTCTCCCTAGTGACAAATGATAGGACAAGAGGAAATGGGTTCAAGTTAAGCCAGGCGAGGTTTAGGTTGGATATTAGGAGGATTTTTTTCGCTGAAAGGGTTATCCAGCATTGGAATAGGCTGCCCAGGGAGGTGGTGGATTCACCATCCCTGGAGGTGTTTAAAATAAGGGTAGACGTGGTACTTGGGGATATGGTTTAGAAGTGGTTTTGTCAGGTTAGGTTAATGGTTGGACTCGATGAACTTAAAGGTCTCTTCCAACCTTAACGATTCTATGATTTTCTATTTAGTAACAGTTAATAGTTCACCTCCGAACCCACAAAACTTTATGCATCCACAATGTCTTCTAACTAGGAGTTACACAATTCCATGTAACACTGTATATTGAATCACAACCTTTTGTTTGTTTCAAACCTGTGTCTCTTAAAGTTGACCATTCCCAGTGCTTGTGTAGACAGAGGCAGTGAATAGTCTTGTCAACTCTGTACTATCTCTATGCAATTTATGATTTTGTAGGCTTGTAAATCCTCTTTTTTCAGGTTGAACAGTGCTAGGCTACTTAGTTGTTCTTATGGAAAGTGCTACTTACCTTTGCTTGACTTTTTGCTGTTCTTTTTTATCCTCTTTAGGATTAGGAGAGAATAGTATTCTAGGTATTCAAGGGGTACAAGAAGCATATTTTTTTACTATGGTGTAATGTTTTTTTTCTGTTTCTTTCCTCGTAATTCCTAGTGTTTACGTTGCTTTTTTTGACTACTGCCTAGCACTGGTCTGCTGTTGATCTTGACAAATCACTATTTTCCCTCAGCAAGCCATTTCATTAAAGAAATAATGTTCAGTTCTTCCCACATTACAGTTTTATAACATTTTCTGGAACTTTTTCCAACATCAGCCTATCTAACTTCATTTGTTGTTGTTTTATGTATTTTTATAACAAGTGATTTTTTTAAAAAAAAAATAAGTATTGATTGAGGGAAGAGAAGTGGTTCAAATGTCTCTATCTGTCAACTCTTATCTGTGAAGCAGGATTTTCCCTTAGTGGGATCAAATGGAGGGCAGCAATTCAACCTGCAGTTGCTGTGGGAACATTACAGAGTATTTGAACATCTGCTTTGAGAACCTACTTGAAAAATAACTATGTGCAGTATAAGAAGAACATCTGTGCTGGATGCTGAAGACCACTGGTAATACTGCTGGCACAAGCAAAAATAGAAAAAAAAGCTCATATAGGTTACATAGAGGCCTCCTAATGAATAATATATTTCATTTTGCATTTTTGTAGTTGCACCATATAGGTATGAAGTTACAGACAGGCAAATAATCACTATAACCTGATAGTTGACGGAAATTTAAGTGCCTTGAAAAATATGCAGAAATTATCCATACATAATAATGTTGTCTCCATTGTTTATCTGGAACTAATACTTTGTGTGTTTGTATTTTGTTTCTACAGAAAGATAATTAAACAAATAAAAAAATGGCAAAAATACTGCAATTCTTATGTAATGAAAAGCTGGCTATTTTCGGATGTTCTCTCCATAGAAAATGGAGCCTGTTTATTAGGCCTGTTCAGAGTTCTGCTCCTGCACTTGGTTTTGGGTCTGCAGCATGGACAGGAGTGTGCTAAGTTCTGGCATATTGTTGGGGTCTGTCTATATCATTGCTGCATTATTAGGCTAGCTGATGGGCAAGAAAATGTATTCATGGTTTTAGTCCTGTGTACAGTACTGTCGGTGTTATGCCTGTAGATATGTGAAGTCAGCAAATGTTGTCATGGTCTATGTCATGAGAGGGCCCTGATTTCTCCTGTGCTAATTGAGACTGCTTCTGAATGTGGTAGATTGGACTTATTCATTTGTGGGGTTTCCTGTAGTCAAATTTTTCTAATTGACAGCAAATCTGGTGTATCCTGTAAATGTTAAATATAGTTTAACACTGTTTTAAAATAGCTTTAGGAAAGAAAAAGTAATGTTTGTTTTGTTTTTAAATAGCACTAACACAATTGGAGATGGAGTGTAAAATTATGTGGCTCTAGATACTGAATATATACGAAAAAATATACACATATATTGAAAATTCAGCGTCTCCTATTACAGAAGTTAGAACAGATTTTTCTATAACTTTTCTATGTGTTGCAGAAATAGTTATATAGGGCTTAAGGTCTAGGCTGCTGACCTGGAAGGACTGGCTATGTAAATGGTGGGTTGAAAAGGATAACAGGCTAATATTTTGTCTAACTGAGAAACTTTTACCAGTTTTAAGACCACTCTGAGCTTACAGTCAGTAAGAAAAAAAAAAAAAAATCAAAAAAAACAAGGTACATTTATGTTTTCCATCCTGCTTACTTGCACAGTCTGCTATTTCCCAGCGTGAGTTAGAATCAACTTTTAATACAGCCATATCAGGAAAAGATATACAATAAGACACTTTAGCCATGCTATACTATACTAGTTGCCAGATTTGTTGTTCTAAGACTTTTTATTAGGTTTTGCCATGCATGTAAAAAAACAAAGACTGGTAGTATTAAGCTGTGAAAAACCTATCTTTTTGGCTAAAGCACATACAACAATACAAATGATCAGAACTAAAGCTTGAAAAGTAATGGTAGACTTCAGGGCATGGAAAAAAAATATGAATTCACATATCTTTTTTACAGGTTGAATGATCAAATAATGACCATCTTTTGCTAAATTCTATTTGAAAATGTCTTGACTTCTTTATGAAAAGCTTTCAACACATTAAATCTTTGCCATGGGGTTATATAACACTTCTCTATGCATGCAAATCCTGCTTAATGTAGTAGTAATTGTGTGAATAAATTATGCTGGTTCCTCAAGTCGTACAAACTATTAGTATAAATGTCTAAACTCTTAAGATTTAATTTATGACTTCAAAAAGAACATCTGTAGCACATACATGATATTGTGCATTGTAAACTCATCAAATTAACTAGAAAAATTCTGAGTAACATATAGTTACCTTTGAGTGAAATGTAATTCTGTACACTTGGAAACTTGCTGTGTCTAACATAATAATAGAAAGAAACTTCAGATGTTTACCCTTACTTATATAGTTTGTAGATTGCAATAAAAACTTTAAAATGTTAATCCTGTTCTTAGCCGCTTAGTAGAAAATAAGGAACAAACCAGAACATGCTCATGTTTCAACATCATTTTTAACACTAGATGGTTAGAACAGCTTAAGGTGGTTTCCCCGTAAACATTACTAATACCCAGAGCCAGAAAGCCACTCATGAGGGCTATAAAGATGTTGGGAGGCTATGAAGGGAGAAAATTAGAAGGGCCAAAGCCCACCTAGAATTTAAGCCGTCTTCTGATGTTAAGGACAATAAATAAAGTTTCTATAAATATATTAGCAATAAAAGGAGGACTAATGATAATCTCCATCCTTTATTAGATGGGGGTGGAAACAGTGACAAAGGATGAGGAAAAGGCTGACGTACTTAATGCCTTCTTTGCCTCAGTCTTTAGTAGTAGGACCAGCTGTTACCTGAGCTAGAAGACAGGCTTGGGGAGCAGAACGAAGTCCCCATAATCCAAGGGGAAATGGTGAGTGACCGGCTACAGCACTTAGACATACACAAGTCTATGAGGCCGGATGGGATCTGCCCAAGGGTACTGGGGGAGCTGGCAGGAGTGCTCACCAAGTCCTTTTCATCATTTATCAGCAGTCCTGGCTAACTGGGGAGCTCCCGGTTGACTGGAGGTTAGCAAATGTGATGCCCAAGCACAAGAGGGGCTGGAAGGAGGATCTGAGGAACTACAGGTCTCTCAGTCTGACCTCGACGCCTGGGAAAGTTGTGGAAGAGGTCATCCTGAGTGTCATTACATGACATGTAAAGGACAACCAGGTGATCCTGGTTTATGAAAGGCAGGTTCTGCTTGACTAACCTGATCTTCTATGACAAGGTGCTTAGTGGATGAGGGAAAGGCTGTGGATATTGTTTACCTGGACTTTAGTAAACCCTTTAACACCATTTCCCACAGGATTCTCGTGGAGAAACTGGCTGCTCATGGCTTGGACGGGCATACTCTTTGCTGAGTAAAAAACTGTCTGGATGGCTGGGCCCAAAGTGTGGTTGTGAATGGAGTTAACTACCTTTGGTGGCTGATCACAAGTGGTGTTCCCCAGTGCTCAGTACTTGGTTTCTGTTTAATATCCTTCTCAACAACCTAGCTGAGAGGATTGAGTGCACCCTCAGTAAGTTTGCAGACAACACTAAGTTGGGTGGGAGTGTTGACCTGCTTGAGGGTAGGGAGGCTCTACAGAGGGATCTGGAAATGCTGGATTGATGGGCCGAGGCCAATGGTATAAGATTCAACAAGGTCAAGTGCTGGACCCTGCACTTGTGTCACAACAACCCCATGCAGTGTTACAGGCTTGGGGAAGAGTGGCCGGAAAGCTGCCAGGCAGAAAAGGACCTGGGGGTGCTGGTCAACAGCTGGCTGAATATGAGCCAGCACTGTGCCCAGGTGGCCAAGAAGGTCAACAGCATCCTGGCCTGTATCAGGAATAGTGTGATGAGCAGGATTAGGGAAGTGATTGTCCGCCTCTGCTCGGCACTGGTGAGGCCACCCCTCGAATACTGCGTTCAGTTTTGGGCCCCTCACTAAAGGAGGGACATTAAGTTGCTGGGGAGTGTCCAGAAAAGGCAATGAAGCTGGTGAAAGGTCTGGAGAATGTGTCTGATGAGGAGCAGCTGAGAAAACTGAGGTTGTTTAGTCTGGAAAAAAGGAGACCTTATCACTCTCTACAACTACCTGAAGGGAGGTTGTAGCGAGGAGGGAGTTGGTCTCTTCTCCCAAGTAACAAGCGACAGGAAAAGAGACAATGGCGTCAAGTTGTGCCAGGGGAGGTTTAGGATGGATATTAGGAAAATGTTCTTCACTGAAAGGGTTATCAAACATTGGAACAGGTTGCCCAGGGAAATGGTGGAATCGCCATCCCTGGAGGTGTTTAAAAGACACATAGATGTGGTGCTTAGGGACATGGTTTAGTGGTGGTTTTGGCAAGTGTTACGCTGATAGTTGGACTCGATGATCTTAAAGGTCCCTTCCAACCTAGACTATTCTGTGATTCTAAGGATACCATTTAACATCACAAACTAGAACCGTATTTGTCTCAGTTATCTTCCATTCCTCAAAATGCCATCCCCAACAAGTAAATTACTTTGAAAAAGTAGCCAGTTATGTCAAAAAGCTTGCAAAAGTCACAGCCTGAAATGTCCCCTTCTAAGAAGAATAAGTAGTAGGAGCCAAGAAACAGGAAAGGATCAAGTTTGTAGTTAGGGCAAAGCTGTAGCAATAACATAATACATAAATGTTGCTGCTTACAAGTGTGCAGTAGCGTGAGGAAACCTACCCATCTCTGTAGTGCTATGTTAAAGATTTAGCTCTCCAGATCTTCACGGCTCATTTTACTTCTGAGAGACAGTACTGGAAACACAGAGCGGTACAACAGACTAATTACACTATTTTTTATGCCAGTGGTGAAGCGAGTAGGTAAATGCTGGTTTACCTCATTAGCACTTTAGAGAGAAGTGGAATTTTCTGTGGATGCGGATCACATCTTTTTTTTCTCACTATGAGTTTTTCTGAGGGATTATTTGGCATCTGAAGTTACCTTAAGTAACATAAGATTTGAGAATACAAGCCTATGTACTAGTACAATTGAGCAGAATGTTTTTGTGCCATTTTGTCCTTAATTACAGTAGTATCTGAAGGTATTAAATGCCTTTTAAAAATCTGGCACTTACATCTTTATGAATCATCACAAAGAAGCCAAGAAAAATATTGTTATGGAGATGGAGATTGTGAAGTTGGCTTAGGAAACACACCAATACCAATTTCTCTCTTATCCTGTTTATTCCTTGGGATTTTTTTTTTGTTCAGAATTATGATATAGAATCAAATGTGTGTACTAGTGAGCACAGAGAGAAACACACTAACGAGGGACACGGGAGTGCTGAGTCAAAGACCTCAAAAAAGATCTTTACCTCACTGTCTAATACTGTATTTGAAGGATTCCAAGAGCAGTGTGAGGGCACTGTCTCCTGGTTTCATTTACACTTAGTCTAGCCAACGTATATATTGACTCATATTAAATGTCATCATATGCACAGATGTAAATTAAAGCAAACCAAAGCCCTTTATTTCTAGTTGTTAATTGACGTCACTGGTTGACAGTGAAACAGGGTGGGTGGAATAAACCTTCTTAATTACTTGAGGATGATAGAACATGTGCTGATGCAGGATGATTTCATTATGTTGTACTGCCCAAAAGACTGTAGCTAAGCATCGAAATAATTCTGGGCAGTTATCAGGTAGACTCTGCTGTGCCAGTACTTCATTGGAGAAAACTGAAGTAAAATTATACTACTCTAAATGTTAACCTTTTAAAAATATGGAACTCAGAAAAGAGACTATTAATAACCCTGGGATATATATTTTTGAAATGAGTCATTATGCACATCTAGGAGGTTATTAGATACCATTTCGGCCATATGTTTGCACACTCTTGATCCACATCCATCTGGCTCAAATCTGTCAGAGTGGGTTGAAAAGTGATTTGAAAGATCTTAAAAGCCAAGAGCAAATTGGTACTCTCGCTTGTATAGAATATAGGAAAAATGAGTTTTTCACAATTCAGTATAGTATTTTACCTTGAGTAAGATTATGCATCTTCGGAAGTTGCCTTTAAACAGTTTTCATGCTTTGTATTTGCTTTTCCTCCTTCATTCTTAAGAGGAATATATATTTTTAAAAAAAAAAATATCAGTTGAGCTTTATACCAAGAGCTGATGGCAAGGTATTTGCCATTTGCTACCAATTCTGGAACTAGATTCAGGTGCTAAACGGTAATCACAGCAGCTGTCTGAAGGGTTCAAAAATGGACATATTCCTGATAGTGTTAAAGATTATTGGAAGGATTATTCTCCAAAATTTCAATAACTTTTTTTAATAGTTTAAGAATTAAATACTTATAGACCAATATTTGTATTTTGGAGAATTGTCGTGTTGTAAAGCTTGCAAAGCTTGTTTCAGAGCTAGTGAATCCAAAGTAGATGACCTGCAGTGTTTTCAATCCATAGCATTTTTATAAATCATATTAAGAGTTCTATTCCTACAACACTCGGTTTTGTTTCCTTTTCAGTTACACTTACTTTAATTTGTACATTCATAGAAACTTAATAAGTTGAAGTGATTAATTAGCTATATCCTTTAAGTCACTATTTGAAAAGAAAATAACAGGAACTCTAAAAGTGTCCTTGGCCATCTCTCAGGCCAGAGCAGCCTTGTCTTTGCTTTTAGTAAATAATATTTCGTATTGAGCTTTGAGTATTTAAGAGAAAGGTTTTTCTTTGCAGAGGAATATCAGGATGTCAAATTACATATAGTTATACTTTTTCCATTTGCCAATTAAATTGAAACTAGAATTGACTAATTTATATACAGACTCATATTTTAATATATATGTATTCTAGCACAAAATTAGATCTTTTCCCCTGTTGGAGCTAAAATGAATGCTTTCTTATGATCAGTTCAAGTTACTAAAAATTTTGTAGCAGACATGCATTTTGTATTTCACTTGTATATTCACCATTCTGCATAGAGAGATGTTATAATGCTAAGTTCATTTAAGCTTATGGGACTGAAAATGAATTTATTGGCAGGAATTTTTAAAAGTTTTCAGGAAATGTGGAATAAGGAGTGATTTGCAACACATGCAGTTTATGGTATTAGAGAACTTAAATTTGTCATGTAATTTGTGTTGGTATTTTGAATTAAGAACTGTGAATTCTTAATTAAAGTTCAGATGTTTCCCTGTTTTGTGTCATTTTATGCTCTGAAGAACAAAAATGTATAGTGCATTCATAGTATTACAAAGGTTCTTACAGATCTTACAATTTGCTAAAGAAAGCCTGGCTCTCTAAGGTACGTACTTCTTGACAAATCAACTCCCAAATCATGTTCAGAAATCATAGTCTTAAATGAAGCACAGTTGCAAAATATTCTGTTGATCTATGGTGCAAGTCCTTTTCCTTTAGTCGTAACTGACGTTACAAAATATTTTATGTCTTCTGTCATTAGTATTCCCAATGGGCTTGATCTACAATTTATTTCATGCTGTAAAAATGATAGGAATTTCTACTGATTAGCAGCAACATTAGGGCATGTTTCTAGATTTATCAACATGGGATATTTTTTGGTGGGTAAGGAGTCTTTTGGTTTTGAATTAAAATGGTATAGGCACTCTTTTTTATTACAAATCTAGCAAAATGAAGATACTTTTGAGGTAGTAATTAAATTTTTTCAATGACGTACAGTCTATTATGCATATGGCTTCAGTATAATGAATATGTTTATTTCCTGGAATCATGAAAAGAGTTTGAGTGTGAAGGGTGCTTTTTTGAGGAACTTGCAGAAGAGGAGCTTTTATGTTAAACAAATCTGCAACTGAATGTGCTTAATATTTGAGATAGTTTTATCAGAAGGACTTACCTAATCATTTTGCCTCTATTACTTTCAGAAGCATTGTCTGAAGTATGTATTTGTGCTTAAACGGTCCAAGTTGCACCTGGCATTCACTACAAAAGTCATACTAAAAGTAATTACTGGATGACATGAACATAAGACAAGCATTATTAAGAATAATAAAATCTAAACATAATTTTAGTCCTCCAAGAAATCTGAGAGCTAGAACATAATATTGTCTATTTACTGGGATAATAGTTCTGCCTGAAAAACAGAAATGCAGATGTCTGCTCTGCTAGCATGCTACATGTTTACTTAGAGGACATCCAGGGCATAGGACAGTAGCAGTGGTAGGTTTTTAGTTCCCTTAGGGACTATTTATGTCTAGTGTCTGTCATTGCCAGACTTCAAACTGAGGTCGGGAAGAGAGAGAGGCCCCATTCCCATCACCACTTCTGAGTTAACAAACAGCTAAAACCTGGTGTTTACATTGTTTATGTTCTTCTGAGAAACCAAAATGCCTCAGAAATCCTATGTGAATCTTAAAACCAGTGTTAAGAGCATAAGGCAAATGTTAGCACTAGCGAGATGTCATCACTAATCTAAGTTGCAAGTGTTGCCAGCTGTATCATCCTAGCACTCTAAAATGCTTTGGATGGTATTTGTCGTAAGCACAATCTATTGTGGAAAGATGTGTGATGAGTGTATAATTAAAAGTATCTATGCCACTGATGTACTTATGCAACTCAGAATTCAAACTGACTCCTCGATTAAATACAAATAATTAAAATGCCAACTATTAGCATCCTGTAATTATGACTCTTAGCAATTCCAACATTATCCACTCCTTTCTCTACATGATTATACCCACCTGGAGAGAACTTTGTATCTATAGTCTTCACTAACCAGCTGGATTTTGCTTTTTTTCTTTATTGTATAAAATAATAGAAAATTAATAATTGTCCTTCAGATGTGGCTTACATGTCTTAATTTCAGAAACTGTGTCATTTTAAAAGAAACGGTAAGAAAACATGATCCAAAGCTCATAGAGAGTTTAAATCACATTACATGTGATTTAATAGATTATAATTTTAAGAAATTGTCATCCATCTTTACGTGTGTGTATTCAGTACTAAAAGAGGTTTATTATACTGATAACGATAGGGTGGGGTTTACTGATATAGTGGGTAATTTAAAATGGTTAAGTACAGTGAATCTAGTTTTATCCATATAGAAATTATACTGCAGTCAATATAAATATTCAGAATAACCTGAAAAGAACATGTTGGGGTTTTTTTTTCCCCTCCCTTAGTTAGAATGTTGATCATTAAGGGTTTGATTAATATTGCATTTGGTGTATAGACAGTCTAATTCTGGAATTTGACATTTTCAACTGAGGTTGCTTTCTTATCTGACTTCAAGTGTTCAGGTGCTCTTGTGGAGTAGAGCGTGATAGTGTGTTACTTACTAATCAGGGTCTGCTGACCAGGGAAATGTCACATTAGTGGTATAGAAAGTTACATAGTTCATCTACCTAATGGTCCATTGAAAATAGCAAGCATGAAGTCCAGCTTCAAACTCCTGTTTGCTGGATTTAAACAAGAGACGGCAATGAAGAGAGTATGGCTTTACTGACTGTATTGATCTTAAGGGACCCAAACAAGGGTTGCTTGTTTCCATCTGCTTGTGCTGTCCCATTGGATTTTCTTGGGCAGTGCTCTTCAGGCCATATCTTACTAAAATGGCCACTTCATGAGTGTCACATCTGATATGCTAGAAGTGAGACCCTTGTTATCTCCTTATCCAGGGTAATCCCACATTCAGCTGGGATAGTTCATATCTGAAAGCAACGGAGTCCCTCACTATCCTGCACCATGTAGCTCACCTACAGACATCCATGTGCCACCTTCACCTTTGTTCAGGCTGCACCTGCTCCAAGTTTTGACATTTTCCAGGATATCCTGGATAGTAACTCATTGGGAGTAAGTCAGACTCAATACAGATTCTCAGATTTCCAGAACAAACAAGCCCACAGTGGAGGCTCTGAAGCTGTATTGGCGTGGCAGTCAGAAATGGCAGTAGGAGTCAGTAAGAGAAAACGAAGTAGAGCTTCTTCAGGGCTGGTATCACCAGGGATCTTTCTCAGAGGAAATGCCATTGTATATTCATAATTAACAACCTCCTGCTTATCATACTACATGAAAGGTGTTAGGTGATCCCACCAGTGGATGTTTACTGAAATACACCTAGAACTACCAAAAGTGGCATTGGTTAAAGCTTACCGGGATTCTTCCATAGAGATTGGTGTAGTAGAGGTGGCCTTCCAGGGGTGGGGGAGACGAAGCACTGGGCACAGGCTGGGTGGCTGTCCTCACAAGCGTGTTGGTGCTTACACCTCTTGTGCTACCTACCCGTTGCTCAGTCTCCAGCTTTTGTCCAATTTAGCCCTGCGAGGTAACCCCATGCATCAGTACAGGTTGGGGGCCGACCTCCTGGAGAGCAGCTCTGTGGAAAGGGACCTGGGAGTCCTGGTGGACAACAGGATGACCATGAGCCAGCAATGTGCCCTGGCGGCCAAGAGGGCCAATGGCATCCTGGGGTGCATCAAAAGGAGTGTGGCCAGCAGGTCGAGGGAGGTCATCCTCCCCCTCGACTCTGCCCTGGTGAGGCCCCATCTGGAATACTGCGTCCAGTTCTGGGCTCCCCAGTTCAAGAAGGACAGGGATCTGCTGGAGAGGGTCCAGCAAAGGGCTACGAAGATGATTAGGGGATTGGAACATCTTTCATATGAGGAGAGGCTGAGGGATTTGGGTCTCTTTAGTCTAGAGAAAAGAAGATTGAGGGGGGATCTTGTTAATGCTTTCAAATACTTGAAGGGAGGATGCCAGGAGGATGGGAGCAGTCTTTTTTCAGTGGTGCCCATTGATAGGACGAGGGGTAATGGGCACAAACTTGAACATAGGAAGTTCCATCTTAACATGAGGAGGAAGTTCTTTACTTTGAGGGTGGTGGAGCACTGGAACAGGCTGCCCAGAGAGATTGTGGAGTCTCCCACTCTGGAGACATTCAAAACGTGCCTGGACGCTGTCCTGTGCAACCTGTTGTAGGTGACCCTGTTCTGGTGGGGGGGTTGGACTAGATGATCTCCAGAGGTCCCTTCCAACCCTATTCTGTGATTCTGTGTGATTCACAGCCTGCTCGCGCGTTCAAGAAAGAGGCAATTTAACACTGTAGATTATTGTGGGATACTCCAACTTGTGGCTGTTCTCAGGAGAGATCTAGCACAGTAGGATGAACACAGTTTTTGTGCCACAACTATTTAAAGAGGAGTACTTCAGGTATTCCAACCTTCACCTTTCTTGACAGCCATAAAAATACGTGTGTATATATATCCCTTCCATTTTTCACAGGTCAAAGAGAAAACTTGCTGTAAGAAATGGGATTCTGGGGTGTTTTCATAATAGGAAAGTGAGGAGGTTACTTGACCTTTTCTGCAGAGTTGTGTGGGAAGGGAAGAAGTTTGACATACAAAGATGCTAAAATTTATAAATAGAATCAAAGAGCTTGTGCTTCTTTCTTTCTTCCAGTCTTTCTCTGTTTCTTTTTATCCCTCCTTCTCTCTGTCTTTTTTCACTTCTCTGTCTTTGAGGTTTTTTTTTTTATTATTCCTATTCTTTGCTTCCTCTATAGAAGGTGCATTTCAAGTCATTAAAAATGTTGAAACATGCTAAAATGTAAAATGGCTTGTTGAATTCTGGGTATAGTAATAAACATTTCAGTAGACTGTAGCTGGACAATTGATTGTATAAAGCTTTAGTATGATAAAATGTACTTTTAAAATAGTACCAAATGGTATGAGTACCACAATTTCCTAAGTGTCTCAGAAAGCATTAATCAGCACAGTCTGAATAGGAACAACTTATTTTTTGTCAGCAGTGCTTTATCTGCTTTAATTTGCTCTGCATGTTTCCATGACAACTAGGGGAAAAATAAAGTCTTAACCAAAATTCAGTGAAAGCAAGACAAAACAACCTGCTTTGATTCATGCTGCTCTGATAAATTTGAGTTTGGCAATCAGCTGTGGATCACAGATTATTTTTTTTTCTGGAACAGATAGGACTTTTATTTGCATATATTTATTCTCTTACCTTAAAAAAACAAAAGGGTGTCGTTTATGGAAATTGTTTTTTTTTTTTTTAATTTCACAGAGTCTTGTTTTGAAGCACTAACATATATAGATTTTTCTTTTTAAAGCAAATGATTGTTGTCTTGGCTTTAAACCTCCTGCTATTTCTGTTTTCTGATCTGTGTTGAAGAGATTTTCAAATACATCTGAGCTGAAAAGATGAGACATAACAGTAGAAAGTTCTGTGCCATGATGTTGTTGCCTTGAAGAGATGCATTTTATGTTTGCCTGTGATTGCTTACCTTTCTCTCAAATACACTATAAGTAGATCAACACCATCTGGAAACAATGGTGATACTTCTGACCAGGAGCATCAGATCTCACAACTTATCGTCAGGCTCAGTAAATACAGTTATATTGTGTTATCATAGGAGCTAATAACTCATACGCATCGTTGCAGTATTTCATGTTTGATTCTCTGTGATCGGTATCTATTTATAAAGCTTAAAGCTATAAACTTCTTGTACAAATACAGTTTCAAAATATGAGTGAGGAAAAGAAAAAAGCACTAAAAAAAGTAGTAAGTGAAGCTAGAATCCAGATCCCAACTTCTTTAGGATTTGAAAATGTATTTTTCAAGGTAGCACTGATGTGAGCTGTTACCTGTCCACTTCACCTCTGTCACAAACCTGCAGGCTCCTTTGCTACTGGCATTTTAGTTATATTTTCAAATTATGTGGTTTGTACGAATCCTACCCAAGGAAAATAAGGTTGCTGGCCTGTGGAATTTGTTGCCCTATTTAAAAAAAAAAATCACATAATTTGGGTAGATCCTTTGACAAATCGAAATATTGATAGATTTGGGATTTGAAAAATGTTTTTTCTTTAAAAAGGTGAATTACTACTTTCTCAGATGCACTTATTACTAAAATCTGCTGAACAAATATTTTGGGAAGTGATTTTCTTTCTTCACATAAATGTGACTGCAAACAACTTGCTGTGAAAATTAAATATTGAGTATTTGCCATCCTCATTATGCTTGTTAGTTCTGACTTCTTGCCTAAATCATATGGTACTCCTGCTCTCTTGTTACCCAGTGACTTAAAAAAGTAGCTTTAAGTAGGCAGCATGACTTCAGATCTTAAAAAAAAAAAACAAACCCAACAAAAAACCAAAACCAAAAAAAACCCAAACAAACAAACAACAATCCCTGCCCCAAAACAAAACCGCAAAACCAGGATCATGGAATTTTGTACTGCTCCTCATTTTCTGACCATACAAGTATTACACAGAATCACAGAATAGTCAGGGTTGGAAGGGACCTCTGGAGATCATCCAGTCCAACCCCCCCGCCAGAGCAAATTAGGATATTTTATAATTCAATTTGTGAGCTCATACATTTTAAAATTATGTTACTCAAAATAAGTGTATTTGCAGGTATGGCTATCTTGTAATGTCTAAGGTCAGATTATTTTTTGGCTTATTGAATCATATATGATGATGTCGTGTCTTCCCCTGCTAATTTACTGATATGTGCAAGTATTTTCCTGCTAAATCTGCCTTATTTGTGTACGTAGATACATCTGTGATAAAGAATTGGCTTCCAAATGTAAGGATTCATCCAAGAAGTGGTGCCTATTGTAAAGGAGGTGGAGTAGTGCTCAGTGCAGGAGGCAACAAAATCCCTAAGTTGTTCTTCAGCATTTAGAAATTGTTTCCTAGTAGTAAAACTTGATTTTGTTTTCAGAAATTAAACAGATGAGGTACATCCAAGGCCAAAGTGAATTCCTTTTAAGTTCAGTAAATAATTATTATTGTCTGTTGTTCACTGACTTCCACAAATTAATTGGCTGACTTGGTCTTTGAATGGATTTCTCAACAGCCTCTTTCTGCCGTACTTTCTTGCGCCAAATATAACTTTTTAAAATAGTTCAATTTAATCCATGTGAGAGGTCACAAAATACAGTTTGAGAGTAGCAAAAAGTAATTGAAGACCTACATTTGCCATACATTTGAAAGGGACAGGACAGGTATTGCTTAAAGCTGAAAGATGCTGAGCGTGCTGGCCTGTTGCAGCAAGATACTTGACTATGGGATTGATTGAACATGTGGACAGTCTGACTGACTTCGGTGGAGTATGCCAACTTCATGAAGTTCAACAAGGCCAAGTGCAAGGTCCTGCATATGGGTTGCAGCAATCCCATGCACAAATACAGGCTGGGCAGAGAATGGATTGAGAGCTGCCGTGAGGAGAAGGACTAGAGGGTGTTGGTGGATGAGAAGCTCAATGTGAGCTGGAAATGTGTGCTTGCAGCCCAGAAAGCCAACCATATCCTGCACTGCATCAAAAGAAGTGTGGCCAGCAGGTCAAGGGAGGTGATTGTCCCCCTCTACTCTGCTTTCATGAGACCCTAGCTGGAGTACTGCACCCAGCTCTGGATCCCCCAACATAAAAGGACATGGACCTGTTGGAGCAGGTCCAGAAGAAGGCCACAAAGATCATTAGAGGGCTGGAGCACCTCTCCTCTGAGGTCAGGCTGAAAGAGTTGGGGTTGTTCAGCCTGAAGAAGAGAAGGCTCCTGGGAGACCTTATAGCAGCCTTCCAGTACCTAAAGGGCTCCTACAAGAAAGCTGGAGAGGGGTTCTTACAAGTGCATGTAGTGATAGGACATGGGGTAATGGCTTCAAACTGGAAGAGGGTAGATTTAGATGAGGTATCAGGAAGAAATTTTTCGCTATGAGAGCGGTGAGGTACTGGGAGAGGTTACCCAGGGAAGTTGTGGAGGCCCCATCCTTGGAAGTGTTCAAGGCCAGGTTGGATGGGGCTTTGAGCCACCTGGTTTAGTGGGAGGTGTCCCTGCCCATGGCAGGGGAGTTAGAACTAAATGATCTTTAAGGTCCCTTCCAACCTAAACCATTCTGTCATTCTCCAATGTTTCTGCAACAGATCAAATTGCTGTGCTTAGTTAGCACCACTGTAAGACCAAGACAATTTAGACATCATGGGTTATTAGTTCTGGGTGATGAGAATAGACCTTTGGCTGCTGACCAGAAATTGTAAGGAGATATTGCTGGGTGCAGGCTAGGTTGCAGTCCGTGTACCCTGTGCACTGTGCATAGCATTTCTCACTCACAAAAGTAAAAAGACTATAAATCCCTCTTCACAATGCCTCTTAGGGCAATATGACTACGTGCTGTCTCTCAGCCTCGGTTATACATTATCTGCATAATTAAGCTGGGCTTTGCTTACTTAGAAGGCTGCTTTTTTTTTTTTTTTTTTAATAATTTGGGAATTGTGAGGGCATATGAATGGCATCCAAAGTATTTTCGCCTCTTGTTGCCTTTGGTTCATCCTAGAATTTTATTAATAGACACCCTTGGAGAGTTCATTTTAATTCAGAACATAAACCCCCATAATTAATTCAGAGTATTTCAGAAGATAAATCTCTATGACTGTTTATAAAATTGGATTTAAATTGTAAATTCTTTTGTACTTCAGTAGCATTTTATATGGTTAAAAATAAAACAGGTACTGAAAAGAAGCCATATTTTCCTAAAACATAATTTCACCTTGTAATTTTCTGTGCCCATAGTAAATATGTGTAAGTCTTAAAATGCACTTTGCTTTCTGTGGCATCATCTATATAAAGATTATGGGCCAACGTAAAGTTAGGTAAGACACATCTGACAATATATTTCACTGCTACTTCTGTTAGCTGTATATTGCAAGATTTCATTAAAAGTTTTCCTATCAGTACAGGCAACGTAAGAAAAAACAAATGCACCAGCATTGACTCTCCTTCATAACACCCACCAAACATGAATCACAAACAGTTCCTACTCCTGCTTCCTGGCTCAAACCCAAAGAAAAAGTGCCTACACTTCTGTGCAGCAGAATGGGCAATTTTTCTGGTTGAACTAGATGGAGTAATTTATGGCACATCCATGTAACATCTATTAGTTCTAGTTATTTCTACTAAAACAAGTGTTCTTACAGGAGCCCACTGCATGTACTAGGTACCCTTTGGCTCTGACATTTGTGTTCTTGGAATTTATCATGGGCAACCACGCTGTGTTTTAGAGGATATTGTTTTGATTAGATGTTTGGTTGTGTTTAAAGGACAAAGCAACAGGTAAGGCAGCATCTTACCTTTTATTTTGAACTGTGGTTAAGATTCAGGTGGTGTGTAATCATACTCTATTTATGATGATTGCCTTGGTTTTAACTTCGGATTTATGGAAGATACAAACTGTACCTTCTAGGTGATTATGATGCAATTTGGAAATTTTTATTACTGACAGAAAGACTGTTTAAATTCTACTCTTTCCCTGTCATGGCTGTCTGCATTTGGTTAAGAACAAATAAATTGTATCCTTAAGAAAAAGCCGTAACTTAACACACATTTTATATATGAAAGTAATAGGCTGATATAAGCAACTGTCTTGGCCCTGCTTCACAGGTGTTAGGAATCAGGATTTCAGCCATAATCCACTCCACAGGCAGGGCTAGAAATAGGAAGGAAGCTGAAACCAATCTAAAAGACAATTTGTCTTTCATAAGGTTTTCCACAGAGGAGGAAAAGTTTCCCCTGTACCAGGAATAGCTTGTCTACTTATACCTGACCCGAAAGAAAATTAATGGGGAATTTTGTTTCGTGGTTTGGATTGTCGCCTTCTAGTGACTTATTTGTGTAAAATAAATTTAGACTTAGAAGATGATTGTGAGCTGGAAAATAGGAAGGGAACAATAGGGAATGAAGCATATGTGACCTAAAAGTAGACTACCGATGCCTACTAAAGGAGAAAAAAAAAATTAAAAATGGGAGGCTGATTCAGAATGGAGGGAATTCCATAAAGGTTTAAGGCTTAGTCGTAATTTTTCTTTAATCTCATTAAAAGGCCAAATGATTCTGCATTCCCCCCTGCCCTTTTTTTTTTCTGCTTTAAGGCAAAGCTGGCAAAATGGCATGAAAGATATTTTATATATGCAAAACACTATTTAGCATTTCCTCTGCTGCAGCAACATGTGGACTTCTATTTGGGAAAACAGGGAGAAACCAGCACTGATATTCTCTACAATCGTTAAAGTTGTTATGATAGCTAAAAATACAACCAGTTGCTATAGCAACTGGAATTTGAAGGCTCACATATTGCTGCTGCTTCTACTCCCTTTAAAAAATTTATCAAAACAAACCTTTTCTTCCCCATAAGTAATAACGTTTAGCTGTCATATTAGATGTTTTACATAATGTTTATTTCCTGCCTGCTCAATTATGAGTTACTTTAGAAAGAAAGCGCTATAGAACATACTTTAGTAAACTGTAAGCATATACTCCATATAGGTTACTGATACATGTTAGGGTTAAGGACTAAATAATTCCAACAATCCGAGGAATTTCTTAAGCACCATAATAAGCAAATATAAATGGCTTTTTGCTCTTATAATTTATTTTAAAAATGTTCAATATTAAAGGCATGATATAGGGTAAGTATAGATATGTAATAAAAATGTTGGAATTCTAATATTTTTTTTATCCAACATCTGTTCTCTTGAGTTCTACATCGGGCTGATTTTTATTTTTAAGCTACACAGATTCATCCAAGTTGCTTCTTTGGCATTCTTCAAACTTAGCAAAATCTGATCTTTTAGTTTGTGTCTGCCTTTGCTAGTTCTGTCCTGTGTTAGCTTTTCTTTTTCTCTCTTACAGCTTGACAGTATTTAATTAGTATCTTTGGCAGTTTTTTCCTTTCTGATTTTTCCTGAGGCATGGCATTATATAGTAAACTAAAAAAAATCTCACTGGAAAGCAAAACCCTCCCTATCAATTAATAACCTCGATTTCTGTAGTGTGCCCACGTGTCTGTAGTGTCAATTTCTAGAAAAACAATTCTCATTTAAACGTTTCAATATTTCTTACTGATCAGGGTTTTCCTGCACTCCCTGTTTCTCACTAGCGGTGTCTGCATGCAATTTCTATCAACTTTACTAGATGATTGGTGGCAGTAAGACTTTGTAGGTTGATGCTGGCTGTAAAGGCAAAAGCTCAGAAAGGCCAGTGACTAAATGATAGGATGAATAGTCCAAAGCCAAACCAAACAGTCTCTTTTGTGTCTAAGATACTCTGGAGTACTCAACCTTTTGATGTAAGATTCACATTTTAGGATGTGAACTAAACAAGCATAATGTGAGAGTGGGTAACCGAGCTTAAGGTATCAGAATGGTTTTGAGAATTCCGTCCACAGATTTGGATAGGTTAATAAATTTGTTTATTATTTTGGATGAATTTTTAACAGCTGCCAAGTTTATTTCATCCTAAGAGAATTAAACATAAAACTGCAAATGTCCAAGTTTCCAACCATGGACAACATTCCCTGTATGATTTTTCTAAATACAAAATCTTTTTTTGATTTCTTTGTTTCTATCTGCAAAAGGAAGTAATTAATATGGTGCCTGTTTAGGGCATTGAGCTCATCCCATACATATATAAGAAAAACTCAAGCCCTTTGTCTATATAAAATTCAGAAGTATTCTGCCTGACTCCTGCTCACATCCAGTTTAGTTTGTACATCAGAATGAAATGCTCCCAAGAGCTTGAGATTGACCTAGTGCTGCTCTTGCTGAAAGAGGTACTTTTACCACTGACAGCAGTAGGAGCAGATATTATCAAATGCTGAGCCCTTCAGAAGCCATTACAAAAACCTGTTTCTAAGTTTGCACCCTAAAATGAAGGTGTGTCTGGTAGCAGGAGCAGGCTTACTGAGGCTGATTTCATTCTGCTATGTGGATTGAAGCAGCAGTGAGGACATGGTGCTACAGAGAAGCAGGGAGGAAGCGCTGGTTCACGTTGTGTTACTGCCCTGCATTGCAGCCAGCACTGCTATGTCTTGCCTGTTACTGTGTCCTATGGCAAGTACTATCAATACAATTCCTGTGTTAAAATTAATATGTTGTAGTACAAGAACATCCTGATTCTGCTGGGTAGACATAAATTACTGTTGAAAGTATTTTAGAATTGATTTGGGCATAATAGAGAGGAGAAAGCAGCAAGAATATAGTTTTTGTGATCTTTATTTGCTGCTGGCTATTTTAAAAAGTTGAAAGAAATTATGACACATTAGAGTGGTGCACGTAGTGTGCTCTGGTTTCAGGACTGGTACAAAGCAGAAAATAAAACCAAAGCATTTTAATTAGTTTCTGCTGTTATCTTAGAAATGAAATGCTTATGAGAGCTAAAGGAATGTAGGGACCTTAAATATTTTATCAATTATTAAGGCTGTATTCCATTATACTGATTTAACATACTCTATCTGGGTAGTTCTCTGTAAATGTCAATCTTTATTCTTGCTCTTCATTTTTTGTGACTGAGCAATCATATAGTGCTTGTTTACCATTAAAGTCATTAGCATTTTTTTCACCTGCCTTTATGAAAAAAATTAATTACAATAGACCAAATCCCAATCAGGCTCAAAATTTAACCTCAGGCAAAACTCATTTATCATTTTGAAAAGGACTTTCATAAGCTGCTATTTTGTTAGCAATCAAGAACTAATGGAATTTTTTTTTTTATCCCTTAAAATGAAATAAATGTATAGTTCATTAACTATGGTTCTAATTGGATGCAATAATTCTTAAGTGCTTTTTAAGAAGTTTGTGTATCATCTGGTAAGTATTTTGGATAAATTGATTATATGGTTTAAAATTGTGTAGAATAACATTGAATATTAATCCCTCTACCATAGTGGAAGGAGTTTAATCTGTCCAAAGCCAGAGGACACTTGCACTTCAGATTCAGAATCCCACCCAACTATTTCTACAAGATTTTGCCCCAAGATAAGAGTGATCTATTAGGGACGGCTTATTTTAGCCACTAAGTCTGAAAAGTTCCTCTTCTAAAACAAACAGATGGATAGTTTGTTGGTGACACTAAACTGGGAGGAGTGGCTGATACGCCAGAAGGCTGTGCTGCTTTACAGCGTGACCTGGATAGGCTGGAGAGTTGGGCAGAGAGGAACCTAATGAAATTCAACAAGGGTAAATGTAGGGTACTGCATCTGGGGAGGAATAACCCCATGCATCAGTACAGGTTGGGGACTGACCTCCTGGAGAGCAGCTCTGTGGAAAGGGACCTGGGAGTCCTGGTGGACAACAGGATGACCATGAGCCAGCAATGTGCCCTGGCGGCCAAGAGGGCCAATGGCATCCTGGGGTGCATCAAAAGGAGTGTGGCCAGCAGGTTGAGGGAGGTCATCCTTCCCCTCTACTCTGCCCTGGTGAGGCCGCATCTGGAATACTGCGTCCAGTTCTGGGCTCCCCAGTTCAAGAAGGACAGGGATCTGCTGGAGAGGGTCCAGCAAAGGGCTACAAAGATGATTAGGGGATTGGAACATCTTTCATATGAGGAGAGGCTGAGGGATTTGGGTCTCTTTAGTCTGGAGAAAAGAAGATTGAGGGGGGATCTTGTTAATGCTTTCAAATACTTGAAGGGAGGATGCCAGGGGGATGGGAGCAGTCTTTTTTCAGTGGTGCCCATTGATTGGACGAGGGGTAATGGGCACAAGCTTGAACATAGGAAGTTTCATCTTAACATGAGGAGGAACTTCTTTCCTTTGAGGGTGGTGGAGCAGTGGAACAGGCTGCCCAAAGACGTTGTGGAGTCTCCCACTCTGGAGACATTCAGAACCCTCCTGGAGGCCGTCCTGTGCAACCTGTTGTAGGTGACCCTGTTCTGGTGGGGGGGTTGGACTAGATGATCTCCAGAGGTCCCTTCCAACCCTGACCATTCTGTGTTTCTGTGAAAAAAGACTGGTCCCATCTACCTGGCACCCTCCCTTTATAAGTATTTATAAGCATTGATAAGATCCCCCCTCAGTCTTCTCCAGACTAAAAAGACCCAAGTCCCTCAACCTTTCCTCATAAGAAAGATGCTCCAGTCCTCTAATCGTCTTCGTAGCCCTGTGGCCATATGGTAACACTTATAGTGTTAACTTATAGTAGCAGCATCGAATATTAAAACAGCAGAAGAAAATAATTGTCAAACCAAGCAGAGTAATGCACATCTAAGTAATAAACCATAAACTGTCTACTGCTTTGGAAAGGGTTGTCTCTAGAAGATCTTTCTAGTAAACAGAGCAGAGCTGTTCTGTTTTGTTACTAGTCCTAGTTTGTCTGGTTCATTAGAAAACTCTGCTCATTCACCTGTGCTTGTTTTTGTGCCTGGTCTTCTAACGATCTTCATCTCCTAGCTCATGACTGACTCTCTATTGCGTTGATGCATCGCAGCCGCAAGGAAGTAGAGCCATGGGAGTAAAGAAGAGAAATAATGAATTACACAGTGAGGGAAAGGGTTTTCTCCCAGGCATTATGTTCTCATAGTTTCAGCATTCCCACAGTTCATCACTTTGTGACTCAGGCAATGTGTATACACATGTACACTGAACATCATCCTTTTTCTTCCATCCTCAACTTCATGAATGGTTTTCCACAAAATTATATAATTGTTTTAGTCACCATTTTGCTTTGCTAGCCCCGTTTTGCTAGCCATCTGTGTTTTATTCTGTTTTAACCACTTTCTGTAGTTGCTCAGTCCTTCTACAACATGCTTTTTTGCAGCTGTGGGAAGGCCAAAACACGTCCAGCAGAAGCAGATAGAAAAGAATAAAAAAGGTGAAATAACCCAAATATACTACCATGACTGGAGTTTAAGTTTCCATTCTTGATAATTTTCAGTGTATGTTCAGAGATGTGTCAATGAAAGTAAATTTTGCAATGGAAGAATAAAATGGCAGCTTGAGTCTAAATCTAAAAATATATGATTCTGATTGTATTAGGCATTTATGGGAAGTGGCTAGATTCTGGGTTTGAGAACAGGAAAGTCTTTCTTACTAATACTCTTTAAAAGTGAATTAGAAGGTATTTAAAACCTTAATTTGTTTATTTGTTTTAAATCAATATTTCAGCTTATTTTGCTACATAAGTTTTGAGAAACAAATTGATGGTTCTACTGTACGGATCTTGACTTTGTCTCAAGTTATGCTGTCTGCAGAGTACTGGAGGAATGTTGTTCTAACCTATGCATTATTGGAGTGTTAAGCAGAAAGGAGAGAAGTGCACAGAATGTGTAGATAATTTTCTCTGCTATCCTCATCATGTCAGAACCTAGAAAAAAAAAAAAAAGAGTGTAAACTGTGCTATAGTATAGATTGTGCCTTAATTAGAAAACACTAAAATGAATTTAGTCTATTTGGTTCTAGTTAGTTCTGGTTTGGTGGTTGGTTTGGGGGGTTTGGTTTTTTGGGTTTTTTTTTTTTTTGCCTTACATGCCTTCAACACAAAGCCTCTCTGAAATTTTTGAGTGGATTTTCTGTGTTGCCCAATTCGGGACACCAAGCAAGAAGGCATAGGAGTGTTCTTCTGACCTAATAAAATGATTTGCAACTCTGGAAGTGAATTCTCCTATTGTTAAAGCATATTCAATAATAGATTTTGTGGCTTTGTATTATGAGCTGCTTTGAGGCAGAAAAAAATGAGTCCATTCAGTGGTCAGTAGGTTTATATTCAGGCAATGATGTCCTTACGGTATTAGCATAGCATTGTATATCACTTTATATTTATCTACTGAATTATAGTGGTCACTTTAATGCCAAGACAACCAGTTACTCTACAGGAAGATGCACAGCTCCTTGCAGTTATTCTTTGTCTTGACTACCTTGAATAACTTTGTATCATTGGTTGTTTCATGAACAGACTATTCACTGTAATTTCAAGAGTGAATTAATTAATGAATATTCATTAATAAATATGCTGAATGACCTAGATCCCTTCAGGTTTCCAATGGTGAATTCTCTTGACTGAGAAAATTATCAATTATTCTTAATTTCTATCTCCTGTGTTTTCCCCAGTTATTTATTCAAGTGAGAAGCACAAACCTGGTTTGACACAAATCACTGAAGCAAGATACTTAATAGTGTAGAAGCATTGCTGCTGCGGTAGGAAGAGTGTATAGGGGAACAAAAAGAAATTCTCCATTAAACTCTTCACTGCAATGCTGCTTAGTGTGATCTCAGTAACATGGAAAATCACAAAATAGTTAGAAAAGATAAGTAGATGGCAATGGTTATTCACTGAACACTCTTGGTTTAACCGATATGAAAAGATTTATTTTGTTGATGGATCAGCAACAGTTCAACAGAACAATATGAGCCAGGACAATTAAGGTACTTGTTATTCAGTAGTCAAGAATAGCTCATGGATGTGTCTGTAAAGTATGCTACTTTGTTAAAGATATATTGTTTTGTCTTTTCACTACCACTGAAAATGAAGTGAAACAAGAAACCTCCAACACTGAGACAAATGCAGGTATTGTCACATTCATTAAAGTGAGATGAAATAGCCAGATGACTCAAGAGTGCTGTAGTAAATATGGTAATGCAATGTTAATGCGAGAATATCATATGTGGGCTAAGACAGGATAAAACTGTTTGTTCTTTCAGTTTGTTAGTTACATATTTTTTGTTCTAAAACCAGTAAAGTGTTGTTTTGGTTTCTGAGACTACTTGGAATACATTAGTTTTATAGTGGAGTAAATTTGTTATTTTTTGTTTGTCACAGCTTGAGGGCTCACAGTAAACAAAAATGCTCCAAATCTGTGAGTGTAGATGCTTAAAAATTAAGCTTGTGTTTCTATAGCTTATTGAATCAAGAATTAATTCTCAGAATTGAAATTGAAACCATCCTAAAAGAAAAAGAGGAAGTGATTTAGTTACAGTTATAGGCAGAATATTAAAAAAAGTTGAAGAACTACTTTTACAAGCATACAGGTAAAACATGCAGTGTAAAGAACTACAGATACAAGGAGACATTCACAGAGCAGCAGGCAAAACTCCTGATAGTCTGTAGAAAGGAGATAATTATAACAATCTGTCCAAATATTTCCCTATAAATTAACTGAAAAGGAGTTATGATGAAAAAAGGCTAGGATCACAGTACACTGAACAGTTCAATGTAATTGAGTTTCTGAAGTGATATGATAGGGATTAAGGGCTCACCTTTATTGGGTCAAAATTACTCACCTTTATTGGTAAAATTTCATAAGGTAGGTGAGCCAATCTAACAGGGAGTAGGGTGAAGGAATGACTGCCATTTGTAGCTGCAACAGTTGCCTGTTATCTGGTGAGAACTCTGCTTTCTAAAGCTTTAGCTGTAATGCCATACAGCCTCCAGAGAGAAGTGGAAAAACTGTGTAAGTCAGGAGAAATATCCCCAGAACATTCGGGGGGGGTGGTGGTGGGGGTGGAACAGGAAGGAAAAATAAAAAAAAAAAAAAAAGGAGAATTTATTTAGCCTAAGTGGACACCACAGCAGTTGAAAACCTCGCATGTACATTACTTAACTAAAACACATGAAAGGTCTTGATATGTTTATAGGTACAAATATCCTTCATATATTTGACTCCTTACTTAGATAGATAACCATTGGATATAGGTTCAGTAGGGAGTTCAAAATTTGGCCGACTATATATATGCAGAGTTTCCATGTAAATTACATAACATATACAATATGATTGTCTATGGCTTCATGGTACTTGGAAAAATATCAGTGCAAGGTTTTCCCCACACTCTGCTTTCTTTTTTCCAACAGATTAACTGATTGTGGAATATTTTTAATTTTCCTATTTATCACCTTGTTGAAGTGTCAGTTCCAAACCTTAAAAACAGCCAAAAGCATAATGAATGCTGCTGTGATTGTTATTGTTGCCAAATGGCAACTTTTCCTTTGCAGGGACAGGGAGAGGGATTGGACTTAACTGTTTGCATTTTTTTGTTTGTTTCTGAAAAGTACTTTAATTTCATGTTGAAATTACTGTTCGGGTATGAAATCCATTTAATTCTGTACATCATCTGCAACAAACCTCTCAACATGCAGAGGGGTACAACTGCTGCCCAAGTCCCATGAAAGGTGTCAGCTGTACCCAAATCCTCTTTTATTTCCCTCTAAAGAGCTTTGGTGTACACTATTGATATATAATCACATGGCATGGTGGGCATCTGAGCTATTTCACGCCTTAGAAATATTTGCCAATTTTTTCCCCTTTTTCTGGAGCAAATACAGGAATTTTACAGTAAGTTCACTAATCAAAGCCTTCTACTTTATTTTTAGTATTTAGTGTCATTGGTGATTCTTAGATAAATATAGTATCCAAAGATCACACCCTAGGTTAGGATTGCCTTTCTGGCATCCATGGTATGAAGACAGATATGAAGAAAAAAACAGTCTTCGTTTCAAGAAGTTTGCAGCCTAAATAGACAATGCACAGAAAGTGCAGGAGAGAAAAAAAGAGTAGGAGTGATTTTCCCTCTTGCCACCCAGCTGTCATACAGATGACCAAAACTTAAGTCTTCTAACTGTCAGCCAAGTGCTGTATCCCTCCACTAATTTGCTTCTAGGTAAATTTAACAGAACTAGCCCTGTCAGAATGACTGATGTAGCAGCTGCAGAACTCTTTTTTTAAAGAAATAAATATAAGCTGAAGGAATAGCGCACTTGTTGATAATGGGAACAACAGAAGTATAACTTAGAAATATGAATTGCAGTTTTTAGTATTTTAAAATACATATCCAGGTTGGGGTTTAAAATTTACAATGATGTTTGGGAATACTTTTTTCCTCCCCTCCTTTTTAGGAGCCTTATCTAGTTTGGTGGCACATATCTTGTGCATCAGAAGATTCTCTAAGCCATATATGGTGTTTTCAGATTTCCAAGAACATGGAATGCATTTTAAGACAGGGTGTGGTTATATGACAGTATTTGAATCAAAGTGCATCTTACAGATTTTTTTTTATATATAACTATAAATACATTTTGAAAAGCAACAGCCATACTAAAGTGTGGAAATCAAAGTCCCCAGGGTTTGGCACCAGAGGCATTTTGCTTCTTGAGGCCATATCTAGTGTTTTAATAAGACTTAGCACGTTCTTCAGAAACTCTTACCATGAGGTAAATGTGAATGATATTTGTGGACTAGTGATGATACCAAGTTTTCTCCTAGCAGGCAGGAACATTTGCAGTAAATGCAGTATATTCATATGTCTGTTCAGGAAACTAAAACACAGGACTCTACCCTTCATCTGGCTTGACACAGTTAAAGGACATAGCTGAAACAGTGTGCACAAAAAGCTGCCTGCAACCAGTCCACAAATTAGTTTGAACACTATTTTGTATAAAAAGTGTGCTGCATAGAAGCACCTTCAGAATTTGTAGTTATGATGGCAGAGAGGAACTTAATGAAATTCAACAAGGGTAAATGTAGGGTACTGCATCTGGGGAGGAATAACCCCATGCATCAGTACAGGTTGGGGGCCGACCTCCTGGAGAGCAGCTCTGTGGAAAGGGACCTGGGAGTCCTGGTGGACAACAGGATGACCATGAGCCAGCAATGTGCCCTGGCGGCCAAGAGGGCCAATGGCATCCTGGGGTGCATCAAAAGGAGTGTGGCCAGCAGGTCGAGGGAGGTCATCCTCCCCCTCTACTCTGCCCTGGTGAGGCCCCATCTGGAATACTGCGTCCAGTTCTGGGCTCCCCAGTTCAAGAAGGACAGGGATCTGCTGGAGAGGGTCCAGCAAAGGGCTACGAAGATGATNCAAGAGGTAATGGGCACAAACTTGAACATAGGAAGTTCCATCGTAACATGAGGAGGAACTTCTTTCCTTTGAGGGTGGTGGAGCACTGGAACAGGCTGCCCAGAGAGGTTGTGGAGTCTCCCACTCTGGAGACATTCAAAACGTGCCTGGACGCTGTCCTGTGCAACCTGTTGTAGGTGACCCTGTTCTGGTGGGGGGGTTGGACTAGATGATCTCCAGAGGTCCCTTCCAACCCTGACCATTCTGTGATTCTGTGTGATTCTGTGATGCTGTGATTCTGTGATACCAAGAACATAATTTTGTATCTGTTTCTAGATATGCAGCCATTATGTTTTGGTTCAGTTTTTTGGGGGGGATTGGTAGTTTTTTGTTTGGTTGTTTTTTGGTTTGGTGGGGTTTTGTTTGGTTTTGTTTGTTTGTTTGTTTGTTTTTTTATGGTGTGCATTTACTGTACGGTATAGTAATACTAGTGGGAGAAAATAACTTTAAAGCTCTAATTTGCCTGTCTTAAGTCTATGCCATATAAACAATTAATTTTGTCCCAACATCTGTTTAGTGTTTTCACCTTTTGAGAATAGGTTATTAGAGTAGCTACAGCATACAAACGTCATTTATGGAGTAACAGGGGAAAATACCAGATGGTATTTTGCCATAACAATGTGGTTACTTCAAAGCTCGTGGCATTGCTGCTACTGTGTAGTATCCTGGTCATGTAGCTAATGACAACACAGGCCCCTACTGTGCTTAATTTTTCTGATTATTCTATAAATAGTGCAAAAACCCATTAGAATTACAATGCTTTGTGCAGGTCTGCAACTTTTGTATGTTTCTCTATTTCTTGATAGCCTTTTTGTGGAAAGATTTTTAATAAAACACGTACACATCTTTTCTTTTCCTATGTGTACTGTCTAGTGTACACAATTTGTGTAGTTACAATTTACACTTCCCAAAGTCACTTTTTAAAACTGTGAATCAGTTATTAACTGTACACACTTCCTACTATTTTTACATTATTGTATCAGAATAGATACACAGACAGTCTTCTGACATGTGATGTAATTGAGTGTCATGATTCGGTTGGTTCTGTTTTACCTCAAACCAGGACATCGAGAAAAATTCTTTCGTCATCTAAGGAAACAAAAAAAATTTTGTCAAAATAGAGGTTGTGAGAGGTAGTAGGATCATTGCCAACATTTTCCAACATTTCAGACAATGCAAAAGTGGGAGGAGTGCTTGGTAGACCAGAGGGTTGTGTTGCTATTCAGAGGTACCTCAACAGGCTGGATAAATGGACAGTGACAACTCAAAGTCCAACCAAGGGAAATGTAAAGTCCTGCATCTGAGGAGGAACAACCCCCTGTGCTAGTACAGGTTGGTACCTGCCTGAAAAGCAGCTTTGCAGAGAAGGTACTGCTCAACAAGAAGTTGACCATGAACCAGCAATGCACTCTCATTGCAAGCTACTCAAACAGCTTCTTGGGCTGCATTAGGAAGAGTGTTGCCAGCAGGTCAAGTGAAATGATCTTCCCCCTTTACTCAGCCCTACACTACTTAGGTGAGGCCATATCTGGAGTGCTAAGTCTAGTTCTGGGCTCCCCAGTGAAAGTGAGACACAAACATACTGGAGCGAATCAAGAAAAGGCCACAAAGATGGTGAAGGGACTGGAGCATCTGTCATACAGGGAGAAACTTGGAAATGTTTAACCTAGAGAAGAGAAAGCTCAGGAGGGATCCTTCCAATGTGTATAAATACCTGGTGGGAGGAAGTAAAGGCAATAGAGCCAGACAGTTCTCCATGGTGCCCATTGACAGAATAAGTGTCAGCAGGCACGAACTGAAACACAAGAAATTCCATCCGAACATAAAAAAATACTTTTTTATTGTGAGGATGGTTGAACACTGGGACCAGCTGCGCAGGCTGATTGTAGAGTCATCATCCTTGGACACTGTCTTGGGCAACCTGCTATGGGTGACCCTGCTTGAAAAGGAGGGTAGGATTAGAGTATATCCAGAGATCCCTTCAAACCTCAACTGTTTTGTGTTTCTGTGATCAGGAACTATGTAGGCATGGATAAAAAGTCAGGGAAGACATGCAGGTAGATTTTAGGCACCACCGCTGTTTGTTTTCTTTTCTTATTGGATTCCTACTCTTACTGGAATGTGGTTCAATACTTTAATTGGTGATTTCAAAGCAAAGTTTGTGAAACTTTGTTTCTTACAATTAAACATTTAAATTTGTTGCAAATAATGGAAAGCACCTACACAAATATTTCAAAGACTGGAAAATCATCCATACAATGGAAGACCAGAGAATCTTGATTTCTCAAAGATATAGTTAAAAGGTTACTTGATCATATCTACTGACAGCTCATGCTCACAGTCTCTGTTTCACGTCATTTCAATTTGTATGCTCTATGCTATTCTCTGTGCTCAACCATTAACAGATATGCAATATTATTTATTAGTGCTTTGAAAACTGTCTGTTTGCAGTAATATATTAAACTATTTTAGCACTAGAAATACCAAGTATTGTCAGTCAATATCGTGGAAATTATATTCTAACACCTACTATGATTGTACACAGGTTTGGGAAATAACACCAAAGCATCTCTTTTTTAGAATGCAAGTGGTTTACAGCTTAAAAAGATCTCTGACTGTGGCTCTAGTGATAGAACAGTTTTAAAGATAAGTCCAAATATTCAGGAGACTCAAAAAAGAGTGAAAACATCCAATGTAAATCCATTCCGAAGCTACATATACAACTCTATTAAGTTCTTTTGAAGACTTCAAATGCATCTTTTCCAAGTTATTGTTTGTGGTGGTGCAGACCCTCTTCCCCAGGCCACGTTGCGATGTCAGGACCAGCCAGTTGGTTTTGGTAGCCTGAACAAAGATACTGGCATTTGAATGAGTTACATCTCCAGGAGGCAATCTGTCTTTCACTTGCATGTAATACTTCATTGAAAGTAATTTGAAATAGGTAAATAAACAATCACAGAGTAATTACTGTACTTAACTTTAACATTTCCTGATAATTATTTTTAATAGGACCTAAAAGGTTTCCATTTGTTTCATTATACTTAATTTGATAAAATTTAAAACATTAGAGAGATTTCTGAATGGAGCACTGTGCCCTAAACATTTGAGAATGACAAATTACGCACATTGCATTTTTTTTTTTCTGACTAACTACACTACTAACTAATGTTAATGGCTCATTAACATTATATAAGCACCAGGTCTTAACATTTTAACCATAAAATAATTACGTAAAAAGCTGGTCAAGTAGCTGAAGTTGACCTATGAGTATGTTTTTTCTGGTATTACATTTCTTATCCAAAGCTTGTTTCAGTCAAAAGACTCCTATCCACAAGGCTACTTTGGATATAAGCTAAATGTAAACCTGTGTCATTCTTCACCAAGTGCTGGTGTTGAAATGAGGGATAAATTAGTCACTATTGCTGATTTTTGATGGTTATTTTGCAGGAGTGGAGCATGGGAGTGGTATTGCTACCTTTTTGTCATGTGTCTAGTGTAAAAGGAGTTTTCTGCAGTGTAAGGGGAGTATTTCCTGGGTACAACTAGAATACAACTGGAAACAGTAATTTTTCCTGAATCACGTATATGTCTTTCTAACTCTTATGACATACACTACAAAGATGAGCGTATGAAATCCATAATGTGAAGACAGAGATTGTGCAGGAAGGAGGATGTATGCTTGCAAGTTATATGAGGAAAAAATAAAAGGAAGTTAATAAATACTGAATTCTGTTAGTACAGTTTAAAGCAGTAAATAAGGTTAGCAAAAATCATTCTTTTGCAATCACTTCACCTAAACATAAGAATATTTTACTCAGTTGGATTCCTAAATTTAGCTTTTGGTATAGCTGAGGTGTTTTTGATGTTAACAGATACTTTTAGTGAACTTGTATATCTAATTTCACACATCACCAGCATCTTGAAAGCTGATGAAAGATAGGCAAGTTGGTATAAGATGGATAATAGACTTTTTGCAAACTAGATGTTTTCCTGCTATAGAACAGTAATTTCAGGTAATAACATAAAACTTAAAAGGAGGAATTTTCTTTGAAAATTTTATCTAAATTGTAGTAACATTTCCAGTACTTTCCAAACATACCTTTATGGTGATACATGAGAAGGAAGAAGACATGCAAAAAAATATCCATCTGAAAAAGACTAATATACGAAGAGAATAGCTAATCTCCTTTGGACATTGCGGATGAATACATTTTTTAAAAGGAACGATGGATTACATTTGATCTCTTAAAAGATATGACAAGCCGAACATACAGGAGCCATATAGTGTTTGTAACTGCAAGAAAATCACATTTATGTTCTCTTACGTCTTGAACACATGATCAACTCAGATAATAATCCTGTGAGAACATGTCTTTTTACTGTTTCTTCCTGACATACAACTGTAAAACTGGCCCAGAAATGCTATTTAACAGGCATGAAAATATTCTCCTGTGAACTGATGAATGAAACTTATAGTGTAGACAGTACATTCAGTGTGAAAATGAAACATGTTTTTTCCTTCTATGAAAGAAGAAAATGGAAGCTGTGAATGGAAATGTCATGCTTCCATAGTGCTAACGACATTTCCATAATTGTTTAGGATAATTATGTTTTGGAATATCTGTATTCCTCAGAGCTTTTTAAAGCGCAGATAAATTGAAAACAGGGGCTTAAAAGATTTTGTATGTTGAGAATACTTAGCTGGAAGTTTATATTGTATGATATTACTAAGAAGTTACATTATATTTTTATGTTCTATGAATGACATTGCTACACAATATGATTCGGAATTTTCATTTAACATGAAAATGCTTTTCAAACAGTGCTAGAAGATTTATTAGTTACTTATCTTGAGTTCTCAAAATAGTTAAGAGCAGTCAGCCTTACCATGATCACTCTTAATATCTGTGCAATTGACTGCAAAGTAAACTTAGGGTTTAAATTCAGTCATCGCTGTAAGTAGTGGGATAATGCAATTCATTCAAAAGAGAAAACTGTAGAGTTTTTAATAACAGTTCCCCTTTAATAGCTATGCATATCTGTACATTCCAAGAGTGATATAAAAGCTGATATTTTGATTTCAAAGTGCTACAAAAGATGAATATGAATCATAATCCAAATAAATAGGGACTGCATGTCTTAAGGGTCTCCACAATGGTCAACACTCAAGTTATGTGACCGAATATTTGGCGTCTCTTTGATTCAATCTGCAGTCTCTATAAGTTACTGGTTTGTGTCTAACAGCCACATCAGTTTATTCAACTGCTGACATGTATGTCTGGCATTACGGACTACTGCAAATTGGATGAATCTGGAGTTTTGAATCTAGCATGAGTTAGACTGCTTCCCTTTATGACTTCAAAATCTTCTTAGCATTCATCTTTCCAGACAAATTTTCTCTTAGTTAGCTAACGTAATGGTGCTGCCTGGTCTTTCTAATTCACAGAGGCCTACTGATCCTCCTTCTCCTTGACGTCTCTAGACATTTTCCATTCAGTGTGGGGGTGAAGCTTAATCCATGCTTTCTGATTATAAGCCTCATGGAAGTAATGCAGTGATTTGTCACATAAACCCTGACTCCTTAGAAAGCATTACAGTCCTTTATGCTCCTACCAGATGTTTCTCACATTTTTTTCTGGCAACTAATGAAGTAATGTAAATATAAAAAGATATCTTCAGTCCTAAAAACCTGTGTTAAATCATTTACTGCTCTCTCAATTTATGAATCTGAAAGATCCTTGTGATGTTACTAAATTCTTTCTTCTTGTTCTTCAGCTGCCAGTTAAGTCGAACAATTCCAGGTACTAAGCCAAAAAAATACTAAAAAAATATTTAAATCCAAAGTGTCTTCTCTAGTTTGGCACAGCTTGTACTGTCCATGAGAGTACAACATGTCCTGTAATTAATGCTTATCTTAAGGTTCGTTAATCAGATTTACTTCAGGTGCTAATTCATTTGTCGTTGAATTCAAACATGTGGATTATAATGATATCCCAGGGAATATTCCATGCAAGTTGGGCTACAGCTTTTTGGTAGTAGAATGTACTGCATTGCATTTATATTGCATTAAAAGCAAACAGTTACTCCACTTGTGGCTTTTTGCTAGTTGAAGAGTTCCACTGCAATAGCCTCTGCCTTTACAATATCTACAAGTATGATAATGCTTGGGACCCTTTCAGGAACCAGTTTCCTTTTGTCTGTAGGATGCCTGTGGACATCTTGCACATGGCTTTCTTCTTATACTACCATGTTACCAGAAATCATATCTTAAATTATTATAGCTGGTAGTGAACTGATGCTAAGAAGCTAGTAGTTAAGTGATAATACCTTGAAGAAAGAGGTAGGGGATTTTTTATTTTTTTTAATTAAGGCAGGCTTCGTAGAGTCCTACGGACTTACATTTGTTAAGTGATTATAATGCAGGTGTCCTCCATCCACAAGATCATATGGATGTTGATCCCATGGCAAGGTATGGGTGGTTGTGCAATGGGGGCTGCCACCCCCTGTGAGAGGCAGCAGGAAGCTGGCAGGAAGATTTATGCACATTGCAGCCTGCCTGTGTCTGAAGTGCCTTTGGGAAGAGGTTGACAAGCAGGACATTGTGAGCTGTATGAGTGGTTCTGATGACTTATCGCAGTTTTCAGTGAGGAGGTTGAACACTCCTCCTTTCATGTAATCTGGTATCTGTCTGCCCATCTGTAATTCAGCTATAAGTTGGTCTATGAGGGTTTTTTCTGCCATTACTCTGCTCTGAATGCATGTTGGGAAGCTCCCACGTTGGGTGATTTTAAATGATTGTTAATTTCAGATTCCTTCATTATTTACACTTGACATAAGCATTATTCTCATTGCTATCTAAATTATGCTACTTTTTCTCTCATGATATGATGTTCCAAATATTCCTTTCTCTTCATAATATGAGAAAGGTCACAAGTACCCAGAGGTATGATATCTCTCTGTGACAGTAGAAAATGTAGATGTGAAATAAAGAGTTTGTCTGCATTAATATCCACTGGAGATAAAGTCTGAACTAGGAAAACCTGTTGTGACTTCTAGTGAAAATCACATTGTTCATGTACATTTAAACCAATTTCAGTCTTTTGGCATTGAAAACTTCTGTGGCTGTGGTTTTATGTACTATAACTTGCTGTATGTTATCATTTTGGCCCTTATGCACCCATTTCCATTTATTTTCCAGAAAGTATGTTCCTTTTTGAATTGAAAGTTTTCAAGTTTACAGTTTGGATCTTCTCATGTCCTCAGATTATGACTGGACAGCAAGCAATAGCATACCTTTTAGTATTATTTGGTTAATCTTTACATATTTACCAGGGATTTTTTATTCTTAGCCTGTCTGGAAAATGTAAAATTTTTCCAGAACTCCTTTCTTGAAAAGTGCTTAGTATTATTCCTATTACAAAATCAAAACAGTAATAGACATTTACTAACATGTGAAATCTCTACATAGCAGGTGGTAGGTTTTGAGTCGGTAGCCTCAATACATTATTACATCTAATGGAATGAAGTTTGAATAAAAGGAGTTCCTCAGCATTCTCTAGTAGTAGTTGTGTGAAACTATTAATTTGGTGGCACTTTAACCCCACAAAGAAGGAGTCGAGATATATCTATGAAGTCAAATACACACAATCGCAAAGTGGCTTCACGTATTTTTCAAAATACCAGGATGCAAGCCAGTTTTCATCTGGCAGCCACGTAGGACGGCACAAAGCCTGAGCTAAGTAATTCATCTTTGCATCGTGACCATGTAGGTGTATCTGCAAACAGATGGGCTTGTTTACAGGGGGCTAGATTGTATCCTGAGCGATAGCTAACCCCACCTAGGATCAAAGGAATTTCATATGTAACACTGAGAATCAAATGTGGCACAGAGTTAGTGCTTTAAAGAAATTAATCTCCTTGGCTAAGTGGAAGTTCATCATTGCAAAACTGTGTGATTTTAGATGACTGCATACTTTACCACTCTTATAGGAATCTGGTGTATCATTAAATATATTTGGATTTTTTTTCCTGGAGCCTTGACTGTCTTAGTCATGAAAATACCTGGTGAAATATGAGCATATCATCCATTACTGTCCTAATATAAATGATTTTGATAAGGTTGGAAGGAGATGAGCCAAATAAAATGTTGTATTCTGCAAAAGTGCAGCTTTCAGGTAACTCTGAAAACACCCAGAGTTTGCATATGAAAAGAAATGGTCTTTGTCAGCTTTCAAAAACAGTCATGCAGTTTTGTTAAATGTTGGTGACAAGCTCCTAGCTAAGTCAACAAAGTCATTTTGTGTATGAACAAATAGTTCAGATTCCTTTATGTGCAGCAGTGTTTATCTAAAACTAGGTTAATATGAGCCTGGGGCAAAATGTCTACAGTAAAGTGGTCTCACAGTTAAACTTTCTTCTTAGAGAGTGGCAGAAGATATTTGTGTTAGTTCTGGCAAGTTCAATCAATTATACATGTGCAATATTTTGAGTAGAGACATGTTCTACCAAAGATGCTCAAATTAAATACAAACAATAGTAAGTAATTTGTTCTCTCATTTCTTGGTTTATTTAAACAGATATTTTTGAAATCTTGGTCTGAGCTAAACTGCCTGCTAAACCTTGCACCACTGTACTTTCCATTTCAGGTAAGATCTGGCACATCAATACAGCTATTTTTCACGTTTTTATTTCACAGTACAACTATAAAAACATGAAAAGATGGGAACTAGAGGTGAGTGTAGGTAAAAAAGGGCAAGGAGGAGATAGGAGATGATAATTTTCGAAAAGCAAGAGAATTTTCCTGAAAAATTATTTACCCATTTTGCAAGGCAAATTATAAATATATTGACAAAAACAAGGTCATGACTATCTGAGGAGAGAGTTCAGCTAGCCATCGGTGTTTGCTGCAATAGCAGTGCTTTTAACAGATTAAAAAAAAAAATAGTCTCCTACTTAGTATTTAGGGGTTTCTTTTCTTGGTGGGATTCTCAGAGATCAAGTTAATGTGGAGGAAAATGTTTCCTTACAGTTCTTCCTTTCGTCCCACCGCTACCCCTCTAGTAAGTTGCAAACTAACTGTATCAACATTTTGGTTTTGCTCCCTTTTGTTTGGTTTGTGCCCTTTTCTTTGTTTTCAGATCCTGCCTTTGATTCTCATTTTCTCTGTCTTGATGTAGTAGTATGTGGAAAAGTTATATTAAAAATGTTCTTCCTAAAAAATTAGCAACTGGGTGATACTTTAGAAGAGTAACTTCCAGCGTGCAAGGTATAAAAATCTGCCATCAGAGACCAGTTCAGTCACCTTGATGCAAGAAATAGAATTCATAACAGAACTTAAAACTAAGGTCCATATTCTGTTGCCTTACAGCCCCTGTCCTGTGACCAGGAAATAGGCAAACCTTTACTATTTAAAACAATAATATAGTTTTTTCTCTGTATGTTGTACCAATGAAATATCTGAAAGCTCAAGTTTGTTTTAATGGCTAATTAAAAAAAAGGTCTCACAGTAAAAAGCCATATGCTAAGCCTCTTCCACCATTTCAATGGAAATACTAGTACAAAGTAAAATATGTCAAAGAAATAAAAATAGGGAAATTAAATTTTGCTTCATGAGGATGTCATTTTATGTGCCTCAAATGTTTCTTCAGAGGCAGTTAAAAAAGTGAAAGAATGTGGCTAATTTCTGGCAGTGATATAAAGGCTATGAAAACAGATGTTGTGATGCCATTTGTCAAAAACATGAAGACGTTGATATTTTAGATAGAAGTCCATGCAAGTGAAATGGATTTAGCTACATGAAAGAACAAAAAATGTCATTTTCTTCATGAGGAATGTCACCATTTCCCATTAATATAAAAAGGACCCAAAGGCATTCTTTGCACAATTCCTAGTTAAAATACATATCTTCTGCCTGCTGCTAGAATCTTTGAGTATGATACAACACACTGCTCTGATTGACTAACATGCTTCATGCTAACTCCTTATGGTCTTATTTATTAACATATCTGAATATAATTTTATTATTCCAGTGGGCTCCCTATGGGCATTTGTGCCTAAGTGTGATCTGGCTGTCTGTCCTGTATAATTCTTTTGAAATCAGTGGGAATTATTGTATCTTGAATGGGAAAAACAGGGCCCAAGGGACTCAAATCTTTGTTCTTGGGATAAATGAAAGAGTTGGATGGGAAATAATGATATGGTAGAGGCATTTTGTCCAATTAACTAGTGGAGACAAGATCTTCAAGTGCTTTTTATGAAGTAGTGATTAGTATAGTTTCAGTTTCACTGACAGACTTGTTCCCTTATTCTGTGTGGTTTTGAAACAAATCAAAATAAAACCTCTAGTCAAGCTTTCAGTGGAAATTAACATTAAAAGCATGCAATATTGAAATAAGGCACAAATGAGGCAACATCCCTGTCCAGGAAGATGTAATTAAGGAAATTAGTTAATAAACAGATGACTGGTAAAAACTAATAACTGCCATCAAAGTCAGGACTGACGTTGGACAGAATAAGTAATTTCATTTTGACCTCAGATATAGCAAATTTCTTCAGTTTTCGTGCATCTGTGTTAATTTTGCAAGCAGTAAACATTAGCATGAGAGTTTGTCCAGAAGATGACACACCAGTGTGTTGCCATGTTTAAAAGCTACAAGTCATTAGATAAGCCATGTGTGTATGCATAACAAATGCAAAGTAAAATGCATTAGCTTAATACACTCTGAAGGTTATTCTACTAATCTGTCTTTAGTTTGCAGTTTAACAGACTATGTCTACAGCCATTTTTTGTGACTCAGCTGGTGTTAAGTATGGTTAACCATCATCATTATTTGCTATTGCTTGTCCAAACCTTAAACATTATAAAAGTAAGAAGTTTAGGAAGTGAATCCTGATGTATCGATATTGCCTGTTTTCATTTTCTCCTTTGGATTTAAAGTTTGAGTAATAAATTTGCTTGAATTTGAGGCCAAATTTATACAAAAGTACTTTTCAGTGATTTGATAGCTGTCTTCCTGGCAGCTCACATAATACATCATTCTTTGTTCTGATAGTAAATTAAAATAAAAAATGTAAAAATCTGCTGAGTTTGAGGTGTTGCACCTATTTATAGGAGAACAAAATTTAGAGCTATTTTTTTCCTACTGAGTAAGGCATATTGCAAATCACTTTCATGTGAGATTATGTCCAAACTTTTAAGCACTGTAGGCCTGAAATGAGGCAGTCTGTGTACCAGGTCTCCCATCAAATGTGTCCAGCTAATGGAAGTTCCGTTTCTTTTAGATTTATAGACTGAAACATATTTTTTTAAGCTTGGCATCTGAGTTCATTACAATGTCATTATCCTAGTAACATTATACAAGCTTAAATATAGGTGATTTTTTCTTAAAAATTAAGTTCTGGGTAGTTCAGCTTGCTCTTAAACTGTCTTACAGTGTTGTACCACTAGTTTCTCGTGCTTACTAGTGTTCCTACTGAGTGTCTCCAACAGCTACTGAAGGAGTGCAAAGTGGTGCTATCTACTGTATCCAACAGCCACACACGCACACACACCCACCCCCCCCTGCTTCTTCTCCGCCAAAGGGGCTGCCTCCTTCCAGCTACCAGAACCACACGCCCCCGGTACACAGCTCCAGGCAGGTGAGATTCATGCAGGTTTCATACCTAAGCTGATTTACTGAAATGTGCTTGGTAGGTGGAACTGAAATGGAGGTGGACTGTTGTATTGTGTCTAAGTTAGAAGATAAGGTAGGGATAGATTGACATGAGAGAGATTTAGAAAGGGGAGAAGGATTTTATTTTATTTTTTTTTTTAATAAATTGTATTACCTTTAATTCCTGTTCTTCTAAAAGTGAAGATCTTAGATTTCCAGCTGGCTTGTAACTGGGGTGGTATGGTAGGTAAAGTATGTTGCTTCTTACCTCTGTTGTGTTTGAAGATTGCCTTACTGCCCACAGAGTATTGGGTAAGGGAGAAGAGTCAGTAACGGACAGGGCAGTGTTACAGTTTCCAAAGAAAACAGACAGCATGGTGATAAAGGAAACAATTCCAGTGCTCCTTAGTAAGTCTAATGCTACCCGGAGAGATGCATATTTATGGATAGTATGTAAATGAAACAGCCATCATTGGCTCTGATTAGGTGTAAAGCACTGAACAAATGGATAATTTAAAAAAAGAAGACAAATAGTCTTTATGTTACATAATGTCTTAAAAAAAAAAGCTGGCAAAAACACACTACTATAGAATGGAAACATCAAGGGAAATGCTATTTTTATAGCAATTTGCTGGAAAATTCCTTGAAGACAAACAATTCCTTTGCATAGAACATCTGATGCTAATGCCACAAGAATTTTCTTAGCTATGGAGTTTCCAGTGAGGTAACTCTCTAAAATGTTTCCTTTCAGTTACATTGTAGACAACCCAAATATGGCAAAGGAGATTATTTTTTTTTATTTTTTTAAGACCTCTAAATAATACTCAGGGTAGAGGAATGGTAAATTTCAGGACTAAGCAAACATTATTGCAGTGAAAGATGTTGCAAGGCAGAAAACAGTGTGAGGTAGGATGCAGAAAATAAATACTTCACAGGATGATTACTGTTCTTTAAGCAGATGGTGTATAGAGGACTAGACTGATTTTTGTGGTATGGCAGGTATTACACAGCACATGTTGCTTTAAGAATAATGAAGACATTTGCCATCCCCCAAATTAAGGGGAAAATGTATCGTGCTGTAACTAACGAGCTGTCTGAGTTATTTTTAACTCAGTTTATTAAGAAAAGATTGGAGCAACCACAGCAATAAATCTTTAGGATACATGCATCCCAGACTGATTTGCATTCAAGGTCATGACGAAGTTCAGCAAAAATGCAGATCTCAGCAAAACCGCATTTCACATATCATTGATTGCTGTGCTTTTTTCCCTTTTTAGGTAGCACTAAAGTATAATGATGATTGTTATATCACAGTAGGATATGATGTTAGGAACAATATGTACTTGTGCATATTTGTCTTCCAGTGTTCGTCACATGCCCACTTGTAGCTTTCTAGTTTGAGTGGAAAACATGCGATACTGAACTTTACAAGTCCATAAAAAAACAAAGTGACTGTTGAGTCATAAAGAATATTCCTTGTGGAGAGGTATTCACTTGATTTTATACAACTAAATGCCTCATACAGAACTGTATCTTTCAGTGTCATGAATAAGAAAAATTATTTTATTGGTGGTTGTGATTTAGGACCTGGGATCTCCTCCTGTACCTGACTCTGGTGTGCATCTTCACTAGATCCAAACTCCATGTCAGTGAACTGATTTCTGTGGCAAAACCAAAGTACCTAAAATAGGTTTCAGCTCGTGTAGAAGCTTCACTTTCCCCATTAATTTTATATGGAGATAAGCATCCCACTGTAGTCATTTAATTTAGGTGTTAAGGTTAATTAGTTAGACATTTAGATACCCTCTAAGCAGTAGTTATCCATATCACAAATCTGGATAATTTAATTTACATGTGATTTTAGATGGCATAATTTTATATCTTTTTATAGTTCCATCAGAGGATAAATGGCAGTAATTTAGATATATTAAAAAGTAAAATCTGAGTTATACCAAGTCTTTGGTGAAAGCTAGAATGAATTTCAGGGTTTATTGGAGCAAATTGGCTTATTTTTAGCATGAAAACCCTCACTTAAAACGAAATCTGTTTAGCTATTTTCCTTTCAGTTGTTCGGTCATAAATATCCTAAGTATCCTGTGGCTGATAACTGGTTTGTTTTTTCTCTCTGGAGTGCATCATTGTGGTCCCTTTGTTTACTGATGCTGCTCCTGTTGTGTGATAACTATACTGTGTCTCCTTTTCTTCTGTTTTATTTTTATGCCTGACAGTATGTAGCTTTTGCATCTTTGCATCTGCAAGATTGTAATCCTTGGATAAGAGAATTATTCCTCTCAAGTCAGAGAATTATTGCCTACACATAAGACGAAAAAGTACTGCAGAGACCCCACTAATCTGATATTTCTGTGTATTTTTATATAAACATCATCTTTGTGAAGGAATCTCAGGAGGTATGCTCATTAATGTTACCACTACTAAAAACTTCGGGAAGAGAACCGAATCATTACAACATCCATTGACAATGAAATGTCTTGTCATCTAGTCTCTGCATTAGATAACACTCTGACTAAAGGACACAAGCCAGTGTATAAGGCTAAGTCAATCTAACTCATTTCAAAGCTCCTCCTATAAAAATGGAATGAAACAACAGAAGAAATTGGAGCAAAATGCCTTGTATGAAAGATGGGTAAACTTTTTTTTGAAAGAGGGAATAGAGATAGATGGATTTTTTTTCTTTGAAAATATTGAGCTATTAATAAGAAAACAGGACCTAATAACGGGCAGTTAAAAAAAATGCAAAACTTTTTTTCTGTCATTTATTTTGTTTGTATTCAGTTAAAGCCCTTGTGTTTGTCATGTAAAGCAAATGCTAATGACAGTTTCATTTCATTCCTTCCAACAAGTTTTACTTTAAAAGAGAATTCTTAGGAGTCTTATGAGTCTCTCTCACTGCCGTGCCAAAAAGCTATAATGTATGTAACATGAGCAAAGAAAGATGAGGATGTGGTGTGTCAAATGAATCTGTTTCTTAAGTACACCTGTGCATCTGTGAAATTGCTTTTTTCTCACAAAGGCTGATGATACACTTTGCATATGAAACATTTTCCTGCAAGGCAGTGGTGTTTTGCTGAAATTAAAATTCTCCAGGAAAAGTGATACTTTTTGCAGGAAATTTACATTTAGTTCTAGGTCAGGTCAACTTTAATCTCCGTATTGCCTGAGTCACTCTCTTTCTTGGTCTTTTATGCTTCTTTCATTATATGGAAACCAGGGGACTCAGAGATACCGCAAAGCATGTGCCCAATAATGTCCTAGCTCCATATTTGGATAAGTGTGAACAATTACTACCATCATCACAGTTCGGTTTCCATGGACAGAAAATCTACGTATGAAGATCACACAGGAGCATGAGGTGGATCCTTGATGAACCAGATGTTGTGCTGCAACGAACATGCCTTTACTCTTAACAGCCTTTTAATCTTGTACCTTTTCATGTGTACGTTTAAGACGTGGGCAGGTACTGAGGATTAGTCTGTCACCACATACAAGCCTGTCTTTGCACGGCTTTACTATTTCTTGCTTGGGTAGAAATAGATAACTGAAGGTTGCTTATGCAAGCTAGCAAATGTAGGGTCACTGAAGCACTGTTGCCACTGTCTTCATTGCTGTTATCTCTGCTACCTAGATGGAAGCTACTTTGAATACGTATATGTGTGTCTTTTGTAGTTCTGTGCCAAGTTTCTCCACAGCCAAACCTTAATCTCATCTCATCTCATCTGTATTTGGCATATTATTTTAGTACATAGTGCCTCAAAACCTTCCATCTCCTTTTCTTCCTTCCTTCTCTACTGGTGATGCAAATGACTTTCCCATGGAAAGGAAGAAACCCGGGCTGGTTATGTGTATTTGCATTGCACTACACCCTCACTAATAAATCTTCTGGAAACTACAGTGCCAACCTTATGAGCTTATAAACCAAACTGGACCCAAGGTGGCAATGTGCACAGAGCCAAGCAGGAAGTCTTAACATGTGCAGTTTGGATAAACTAGTCAGGGATAATTCAGACCTGATGTGTTTTGAATTATTGCAGCTGTAACAACGTAACCGCTCAGTATAAGTCATAATGCTGCAACACTCACCACACTATGTGCGCCAAAACAATCCCTTGTTTCATAGTAAGAGTGAACAATGCCCTTTGGAAGTGTGAATTTGAAGCAGTATTAGATGAAGTCATTTCATTTCCCTATATTTTACAGCTTAACTATTACTCATGAACTGAAGTCAGGATGTATTTAAAATTTTTTATCATGTATTTTATGTCAGATTAAGTTTAAAGTGTGTAGAGTTAAATACATTGAACAGAAAACTAGGAGTCTTACTGATACATTCATGCATTCCTCACTGTTCTCTACTTCAGCAGGCAGAAGAGAAATATCATAATTATTTGACTTATTTAATAATTCAAGCACCTCACATTGCTGAGGCTGAGTAAAGGTGAATAAAGTGAAGACATAGTTCAAAACACAGAAAACCCAGATGCTCTTTCTGCTGTCACTTCTTTGAAGAGACTGAACACTTGAGGTGTATCATTTTTAGTAATAATGAAAACCTCTAGATATCTTGCTGCTTTTGTGCAACTCCAGAAATGCCTTGGGCTAAGCCACTTGGCATTTATCTCCCAATTAAACCCACTCAGAATCCAGATGCTACTAGTTCCATATATAAACATATATTCACACACACACATATATGGATAGATTGAACATTCATTAGATAAAACAAATAAATGGTCTTTATAGCAGAAACTGGATGCAGGGCTCTTCCTTTACAGCTGAGACTGCCACATCCAATATGTAGTCATGTTCAGTCCTGCTCCATCACTGCGTTGTAACAAATCTTGAACTCTGTTTTGTGGAGAGGCATGGTGAATACTCCCTGTAGGCTCAACGCTAGGGTATCCTTGTGAAAAAAAGTGTTTAGATTATCTGACAATGAAAAAAATAGTCTGAACTTGGGTCTTCCACAACTTGTGCAAGCATTCAAACTTGAAAGACTGAAAGGAACACCATTAGTATCTGCTTTTCTTTCAGTGGCCAGAGAACCTAAGAAACTAATGATGTCTAAATAATTTACTTACTGTTCATTTGTCAGAAAGAATTTTCAGAATAGGCTTTCAGGGTTTTGTGTCTGGGTGTTTGTTTTTCTCCCAAGTGGACATAGGAATATGGTTGTAGTGCTAAGCAGGGCTGAGATTTCAGGTGTATGTCTGCGGTCACATCAGCTAGCCCAAGGGAGCTCTCTGCCCTGTGCACTGGACTGCTTTGGTTCACATTCTAAGACTCCCAGTTTTCTTTATGCCCTGTAAATGTTTCTGGAAAACCAGAAGCAATTCATAAAACTTAATTTCATCAGTCAGAGGTTATAAAGAGCTAGTGGTCTCTGAAACAATGCTTTTTATTGGTTTAAAGACAGTGAACATATTAGATATGGTATGACTAACAGGCATACTCTAAGCATCAGCTTTTTGCCACCATTTACAATCAAACACACCTATTATAAAGTTTTACATGTGAATTTGTAATTTGCTTCCATCTGTGAAACCACTACTTTCCTTATTAATAAATAACGAGAGAGTACATTTTCAATATCTATGGGAATAAATACTTTATCACAACTATATGCACAGATAGCGTATCTCTGTTGGAAGTTTGATGGATATAAGTCATTTTCTCTTAGTTTAAAAAAAGTGGCACCAATAATAAGTAATTTATTTTTATAAACAAGACTACAGCAAAATCCTACCCATGTAGGAAAAAGCTGTATGGTAATGAAAACTCAGTAATGTGCTACTATCTTTCTGAAATGTTTCTTCTTCTAATTCAGAATCAGTGCAGTTAATTCCCAGTAGCTTTAATGCAGCTTCAGATGGAGTGAGAAAAAAAAAAAAGGAAATATATGTTTTGAAAACATAATAGTGAAGTTTAAGTATTCTTATGCTAAGTTTAGGCTAATATGTGAGCACAGTTTTATCGTGGCCCAGACTGTTAAGTTCTTTCTGTGGTCCTTGTGGACGTACTTTAAAAAATAGTCTTCCATGGAACACCTAGGCACTATTCAATAAGTATTCAAAGTGTAGCTACTCTGTTTTGGGGCTAGGCAGGTAAGAGAGTTGCTGTGCTAGTTGTCATCAGGACCAGAGCACAGTCCCCAGCAAGTTTTATTTTAAGCATGGATATAACCTCTGTGACCCCGAATTGAAGGCAATGATTTTAAAAAAGTTATTGATCAAGTGAAATTGTATTCAATATATAAGTGCACATACACATTCTTATATTTCCATGTATAAAGAAAAGATTCAGGATATAAAGTCAAGTACTCAAAAGTTAGAAAATATGTATTTATTATGGTTACAAATCCTAGAGAGTTTTTTTTTCTACTTAAAACAGTGTTTCAAAAAAATGATCTTAAATATTCATGCAAGTGAAAAAGGAGCACTTGAATAATTCCACTTTTATTTTCAAAATAAAATAATTCAATTTTGAGATTTGAAATAATTTTACTTCTAAAATTTAATAAAACCTTTATCAAAATGGAAAAAAAAAAAACCTTTGTAGGTATTTACATGAAATATTTTGATTAAATTCCATTTTTTATTTTCAGCTTTGCAAGAGTATTTACTATTTTGACTTTCGGTTTTGCTTAATAACAAGATGAAATGCCCACAATTAAAAAAAAAGGCACAATTTTTCCTTAATTCTGGCTATGATACAATCTGATGACACAGAATGATAACTTTCCGTTCTTCCACCTCACTCTGTTCTCAGGATCCCTGGGACTTGTGTAAATTTGCTCATTAAATTTTCAGGTCAGAGACATAAAAAAGGGAAAGCATACAATTAGTGGTCACATCTGAAAGGCTCGTCTCAAGTGACTGGCCCAGGAACACATGAAAACTTTGTGGCAGAGCGAGGAATAAAAATCTAATTTTGTAGGGTGGTTTTCGTTTGCTTGACTCTTCGGACCTTCCTTTTGATATCTGCAAGATTCTGTCTGGCTCATGACACTATAATAAAAAGTAACATATAATAATTAACAAAGAGGTTCTAAGAAGAACCACTTCTTTTCTGTATTTTTTATACTGTTTCGTACCTAGTTGTAGGTGGCATGCTATTATGTAAAGAAACATAGATCAAGGAGTCAGTCCTCAAAAAGCTTGTGATTGATGTTTAATTTAGGACCAGGAGTGTAAGGAAGCGGGGTAATATTCAGCTCGGTAGAAAACAATCTCAGGAGACTAACTTACCCTTCCTCAGCCTACACTTGTCAAGTTCACTGTAGGCATGGTGAACACAAAGTGTTTAAAGAAAGCGTTTGGAATAGAAGGGTAGGTATTTACTATGTGCTACTTCCAAGAATGAGAAGCAGGATAGGGGAAACTTGTTTCAGAATTTACCAAGCGCACGCTGGTTAGCATCATGAGCTGTTTGAAAATGGGAGTCACCAATCAGCAGTGAACGAAAGATGATAAGTAGGATGACGAGGCCACAAATGGCTTTTAAAGTGAAAGCAAGTAGCTTGTGCAATTTCCATAGAGAAACCAGAGCCCATACAGTAACGAGCTGCAAGACACTGTGTAAGCAGGTTGGAATATGCTCCTAAAACAGGTCTTAGAAATTAAGGAGGCACGGGTGCTGGTGTTTCTGCCCCACTTTCTTATCAAATTGTTATTAGCTATCAGCAAAGTGTTTGGTAATGTATAAGCCACCAGAAGTATATGGAATTTCTCCAAAATGAGAGATGTGCAAATCAGTAATGTCCTTGCTATGGTCCTAAAGGGCAAAGCTGCACTGATGATGTCAACAACAGTCAAGAGAGGAAGGAGCAAGGAAGGCTTATGGAAATAGGCTCTGCTTTAGACCTGTTTGGGTTGGTGACTACACACCTGTGAGGAGATATCAGAAGGAAGGGATGGTGTTTGCATAGAAAGCAATAGATCTGACTATATCTGTCAATACCTGACTTTGTTGTTTGTGGTGGAGATTATCAACGTAAGGCTACGAAGAGGGAAGAGTGGTCAGTTTAGAGGTCTATGGAGCATTCATAAAATGGTGGAGGAACGCTTTTCATGGAAGAGGGATCTAAAGAGCCTCATGGGAAACAGTAGCTAACAAAACTTCAAGAAGATGATTTACTGAACCAGAGACGCTTGAGGAGCATAATGCACGTCAGGGATAGTTTTAGCTAAGAAGATATAATTGGCCACTTGAATATGAACAGTTTTACTCTGTGAAATCTGAGAGACAGAAGTTGAACTGGAGAAATGGTAAATGGAATAAGGGAGCTTCTGATGGTGGGTGTAAGCTGAACATTGAAGGATTTAAAAATTATAAAGAAGATGGTTTGGTAACTGCAAGGGAAATAGGAAAGAAAAAAAGTTTTTAAGGATAAGATATTTATTTGCATCCTTAATTTGACAAAGAAAAGACAGAATAAGGAAAACTAAGAAGAAAAACAGAGGGAAAAGATATGAGAGAAGAATCAGGAAATGATTGAGATTGAGATGGGAGGAAAGGATTTAGAGGTGGAGTGGAAGAGATAAGCTTTCAAATTTCTCGTGAGAGAATTTGGTTATAATTCTTTGAGGGGTAGGAAGAAAGAAAGTAAAAGCAAGTTGTGTAGACTGGGAAAGTGTTCACATCATTTTACCACTTTTCTCTTAAAATAAATTAGTTATATTCAGTATAATGGTATAAAAGGAAGCAGGAGAAAGGGATGGTTTGAGTAGGGAATCAAAGGTGACAAGAGGGAGCTAGGAACAGAGAAGTATTGTTAGCTGGAACAATGCAAGAACTGAAAGTAAGGGGGTTTGGCTCAATTTCAAAGCATATCCACTGAAAAACGTTTGGTTTGGGGTTTTTGTTAGTGAATATTATGGGTGCTTAAAGTATTAGAATGATTCCATATATTACCTTAATGCTCTTCTGTAAGCTCTTTTTTTTTTTTCTTTACTTTTTGGGTTTTTTTTTGTGCAGTCCGTGCCTAGTGATTAAAATTCAGGAAATTTACAGTTGTAGTATCGTGTCACGTCTCATGCCAGTCATATCTAACTGTAGTCCAGTCTTCATTCAAGTTGCTAAGGTTTCTTCTTGGATAACATAGATAGAATAAAAAAATCAGACTTCTGTTAGGTCTTGATTTCAGTTTTTGGCTCTGGGCTCTGACTGGCAGCTCTGGTCTGCAATTGCAGAGAAGTTTGCACTCACAGTTTCAGGGAATCCAGTGGCCTGATATCTCTGGACTTTGAGGTGAGAAGGCACATACAAATCTCTACACTACGAACTGACAGTTTTCAGGGACTTGGCAACTTGGTGAAAGTTGAGTGGATTTTCATGAGTGGAAAAGTCACAAGCTAGACACAAAGGGCATCTTCTGGTTAAGTCAAGTTCCTGCTCCTATACGATTCTATGATTCCAAACTTTTAAGAAAAAAAGCTACACTCTCTCTACATGAATATTTCTATATTTTTTTTTTTATGTGAAGAAACCTTTTCTCCTTACCCTCACTCTCAAAAATGGTTATGCTGTTTAAGCTGACGTTGATTTGGGGAAAAATCAATGGAGAAAGAAGAATAACCAGACACAACTGTCTAACAGGAACAAGTTCAACTCATGTGGTTAAGGTTTGGCAGAGCAAAACAAAGTCTTACGGTGGAAAGCATGGAGCAAGCTGTAAGTGGCGGTGCTTCCGCATCATTTATATTTCAAATCCAGAATGCTGTCTGTCATCGAGACCTAGCTTGCTGCCAAGAACAGTCAGAATATCATAACAAAGATTTTCTACTTTTCTAGGGTTTTATGCTCAGTATATTCCTGATTATCTTACAGCTTTATTTCAAATTTTATGTAACAGGTAGTATTTATAGACTGCAGAGAGTATTTTTCTCTTATGAATTAGATTGAGGTCCTCCAAGGATATAGAAATACCTTACCAACACAATTTCCCTCCGGAGCTGTGTTTCAGAGAAAGGAAGAAATACTGCTGCTGTCAGTATGTCTGTCATGGCTGCTGAATTCAGTGCTGCCAGCAGCTCTGAAAGCCTTTTTAGAAAATAGCATGTCAGTAGCAAGTGTAAGACAGAATGTACATTTTCAGAGCAAGTCCACTAGTAGAAAACTGGGATCACACAGTGCAAGAAAGACAAAGGTGCATTAAATCATGAATCACATCAAAACAAATCATTGTGCGAGTCAACAACAGAGGATTGTGATTAAATAGCAAGATGGGAAATGGCAATTTCAAAATAATAGCAGGAGCTGTAAATGAAACTGGAAATGAGAAAATCCTAAAATGTTGTAATTGGCTTTGATCTCAGCTGCTGGGCTGCACTCTGAATTTTCAGCTTGAATACCAAATGAAAACCTGTGAAAAATAGATACTAAGAACTGTAACTTTCTACTCAGTGGAGGACAGGAAGCATGGAAACACAGTGTGTTTTATAGGAGCTCTTTTCAGGTGTGGTTGAGACCGTAAGTAATGAAGAGGTGCTGATTACAGGTTACCTAACAGCATGGAGAAGCCCTAATCCTGTTCTGAGAGAATTTTTATAGAATTTTTTTTTACAGACATTGAATTCAGGAGTAGGTTTTTAATGACCCGTTGCACAATGTGTCACCAATTGTTATCAGTATGAAAATTCAATTATCCTTACACATTTGGAATAGTTACAGCAATGTTGTAGCTAGCTGTAACAGCTCAGTTGGACACAGGACATTTTCACACAGAATCACAGAATGGTAGGGGTTGGATGGGACCTTTGGAAATCATCCTAGTCCAACCCCCCTGCCACAGCAGGTTCACCTTGAGCAGGATGGACAGGAACGCATCCAGGCGGGTTTTGTGTATCCAGAGAAGGAGACTCCACAGCCTGTCTGGGCAGCCTGTTCCAGTGCTCCAGTTTCTCCTCCAGCTGTTTTTCTCCAGTACTCAAGTTTGCAGTACAGGTGGAATTACAGCCAGACCAGACTTTGGATCTGCTGTTGCAGTGCTTCTTGGCTACTTGTGCTGCAGGGAGGAGCCCTACAGAAAGCCGTGTTGAGGAGATGTTGCCACCAGTATCTCAGTGGTATAGTGCACTTGCTTCAAGCCCTGGGTCATTTTGAGTGTAAGGGTATATAGTTTAAGGGCAGAGACTCTTCTGAAAAAGGGTAGTTGGCAAGCTGGAGCTGCACTGGTGTGATACAATCTGCATGGTGCTGGGAAGGGAAACAGACTGTGTGTTTCCCACACAAGTGTTACAGACTGAAAGCTATGTCTCAGTCTCAGTTTATCTGTGGTTAAGCTATCTTCGTATCTGTTTTACATGAATTAAAGATATATGCTGGGTTTTGTTCAGTTTTGAAATTGTTCTGGACACTGACACTGAAATAGTTTCCCCAAAGGGCTCATATCAGAAGCCTTATCTGGGCTCCTATAAAGCCCGTGAGTATTTTTTTTTTTTACTGTTGAATGCTCTGAATATGGCTTATCGTATGTTTTGCATGCTCCCTTAAATCACAGCCTACAAGGAACCCAGGCCACTTTCTTCAAACCTTCCTTTATGGAAGAGCCAACATTTGGCCCCAAATTTGCCATATCAAGTTAGTATCCATATGCAAAATTGTTGCCTGAAAGTAAGAAGCTGAACAAAACACAACTGTGAAAACCAGAACAGCATGCAGTGACTGTTGCCAAAACTGAGACTAAAATAATCCTTGTCTCTCTCAATAGCAAACGCGTGATAGCTATATTCTATTGAGAGGTATTTGTGCAATACATCACATACATTTACACTTTAACAAGGAGACTGTTATTACTAATACATAATGTATATGGTCTTTTAAGGCCAAAAGATATGTATTGAGTGAATAAGGTAGATTTATAGTTTAATAGCTCCTTTTTAGGACATATGATGAGATAAATTTAAAAAATGTATGCTATACTATCTCCAGATCACTAACTGGAAGAAACTGAAGAGCTATTTCAGTTCAAAGGACATTTCTGTTATTTATTTAAAATCTATACCCTGAGCTGTAGCTGTGAAAAAAAATTCAGTGCAGAAATCTTCAGTACATTAGTAGCGTTTCATAAATCACCAGGTAAATAGAATATTTCAGCTTCTGAGACGTACAGAAGTCTCCCACTAAGAAAAAATTTCTGTTGCGTAGCAAGTTACCTTGCCTTTAATAAAACTAAAAAAAACTTTTTAAAAGTCAGTATGCAGGATGAATGTATGACTTCAGGGATGTGGTATGAGAAATGAGGAGCTGCTAAAGTGTATCTATAAATCTGATAAGGAATTGAAAGTACACTTAAGCAATTTTTAAAGCTGAATTGTAGGTTTTGGCCTTTTCATCCAAATGATTTAACATTTTGTTTCTGCATTGATATTATTAATATTCTTATTTTATTATTAACCAGAAGTCCGCAGAATGCTGGAGTTCCACTGTGCTAGGAATTTTTCTGTGTTAAAATAAGAGGTAAGTGCAGCTGTCAGTTTAGAGCCTTTAGGTTCAGTTTGGCAAAAGCTGTGCATAATCTGTGACTTTGCGATTGCTTAAGTGCAAAGCATAAGTATTTGTAAGACTAAGAACTAAATATATATGTGATATGGTAATTCTGGGAATTAAGGGGAAATAGGCATTATTGCTAACCAAAATCATTTTCCAGGACACACAAAATAATGGGGGAGGGGAGGGAAGGGAACCCTATCTGTCCTTTTTTTTCTTTTTTCTGAGCCATAATTCTAGTTCATTTGCACAATTATGAGACTGTTACCATCACAGTTATTATCAGTGAACAGAATCACAAGCTGATCGAGAAATCACAGTATTCCATGAGCTGGGACTTTCTTTGTATTTGGTGGGATTTTTAGTTGGGATTTTTAGCAGTCTCTTACCAAATTGAAAAATTGGCAACATAACAGACATTGCATTTCAAATATTTCATAGAATCATAGAGTAGTTTGGGTTGGAAGGGACCTTTAAAAGTCATATCGTCTGACACCCTCTGCAGTGAGCAGAGATATCTTCAACTAGATCAGGTTGCAGAGTGTTTCAGAGAGTATGTCACCTTCTGATCAGCTCCCTAATTGACAGGCCAAGTGGAAACTAATTTTGCCTTGGGAGTAGATTAGGCAAGTCTGTGCTGCAGTGGGGAACTTTAATTACATCTTTACTCAAACCAGCAGAGGTAGGTAATCATTGTGTCGGCACAAATTTCAGTGTGAGCTAGAAACCAGAATGCTTGTTCTCACACCCTTCATTCCCTCTGTTGGCCATTCTGCAGCGAAGCCTGAATAGGTCAGCCTATACCTGCTAACATTACACCCCCGACCACAGTGCAGTCATACCTTTACAGCAGGTCCTTCCAAACCTGATGATGGATAAACAGCCCACAGGGTCTACTCTACCATCTGGGAATCACAGTCTAATTGCCATCCTACTAAACTGAGTCATGTTGTTGCAAGCCCTGAACCTAGTAACAGGAAAAATAGCTACGTATTTTTCGTCGAATTTACACTTATAAACAGTTTTTATATGCTTTTTCTTTATGCCTAGTTTACGCATAATCAATGCTAAATGACAGTGAAATTCTTCCTAGCGTGTTTGAAATTGTATGTGTTGATGAGGATATATCTCAAAGTGCTCTATTTAATTAAAGCCCAAAGAGTCTTTGTTCAGGCTGCATTTATTTTTCAATTTTGTGGGTGTGCATGCATGTATTTTCCTTAAATTGAATTTGTGCAACCTCATTTCTTCAGTGAAAGATTTTGCAGCAATAAAGTGTTGCAAGTGTTACCATGGCAATAATGATCTCAGAGCATCAAAAATTATCTTGTTAAATCCCACTATAGTGTTGTTACTCCTGCAGTTCCAGCGTCATCTTTTGCTCACTGAATTTCCTGATTTTTCCTAGAGATATGAAATATGTGTGACATCATACAGTAGTCATACATGAAATTCATTTTTATTCTTATGCCAGTGGGCCCACTGACTTAAGAAGGAACATGTACACCAGTAAAGATACTGCATATGAGAATGAACTGTGACTGAAAATGAGAATAAAATAAAAGCACCATTCCAAGCTCCAGGAAAGATATAGGATGTGATAGTTTTCTAATTTATACTGCAGTAACCTAAGAGTAAATATGTTAAGGCCAGATTAGTTATATAGGTGATAAATGAGTACAAGGGTAAGGAGCACATTAGCAAAAGCGTATGATCCTGGCATTACAGTTGTAAGTGTATGGAATTATTACAATATTTATTAGAATCTACTAACCATGAGTATACTCCAGTATATTTTGGACAAAACCATTCAAACATTCAGCTATTAATATTAAATAACAGGGGGTTTGTAACACTGCAGAGATACTAAACGTGTATGTATTTGACTTCCTTAGCATTAATAGTGATGAGATAATTCAGTGTGCCAAGATTCTATAGTGCAAAATGGTGTGATATGAATTCTTTTCATAAATCAACCCCTTGTCTCGACAACTTATACCCAGATGTTGGACTTAATGTTTGAAACTTATGGACCAAATTTTGTATCAGAAGATATTTACAGGACTTTTAGTGCTCCAAGTCAAACTGCATATCCTCAAATTTTATTTCAAGTCTGTAGTATTGTATGGAAGTCACTGGATATAAGATGAACGTTATGCTGTAATGAAAAAGATGTCATAATCATGGTAGGAAAAAGTTTGTGTGTGATTGACTTGTGGGTTTGTTTTGATTTCAAATGTTTGATTTCAAATGTTGTATATTGCCAGTTATTCAGATTTTCCTCAGTAGATTTTTGACTCATTCATAAGTGTCCTAACAGTGAGCTTTCTGAGACTGCCGGTTATTTCTCTTCCCTTGCAAGCCACATCCCATTTTCTACAACAAAAGGACTGTAAATGTTATTTTTAACATCAGGCTGAGGAAAAATCAACTCTCTTGGATCTCTTCTGTGCAGGACCTTTCCCCATGCCTTTCTGTCGCTGAGGGGGTTTTGAAAGTCAAACTCTTTTCATGTTTCCTCAGGTGCTCAGTAACACGACTGTGAAAGCAATGTTGTGGTTTCATTCTTAATGCAGGTCTCAGATATTTTAGTCTTTTCCTACAACATTAAGGATAAAAGATGTTGGCTTCTCTGACAAGACTTGGCATGTATTACAAAACCATTTCATTTAATCCTCAGGTGTTTGCTTTGGAAGGCAAAGAACGCATTGCTGTTCTTTTGAAGTTTCCCTTATTTTGATATTCCTGTCTGACTCCTTGCTGTTTATTGTTTTTTCTGTATTTCATAACATAAAAATCAATATTGAAAAGGCAGTGGCTTCTCTCATTCCTCCTTGTGGGTTTGTGATGATTTACAAAATACGACTGATTAACCTAATGAAGTCTGAGAGCCCCACTAAACACTTTTCAAACTTCAAACTCATTTTTTTATGTATGCAGTTACACTGGTGTTTAATACTTCCTTGTGGGATATGTATTTTTAGAATTTCTTAGAATTATTTACTGTATTAACCTTTATAAAATAACCATAATATTGGTATATTGTTGCCTAAAAGAACTCCACTGAATTGCATATGCCACAGTTCCTTCCACTGCAGCAATTGCATACGCTTTTAAACCTCTGCTGAAGTACCATTGCTTAATCAGTGGTACATCTGAAAGTAAGTAAGTTGAAATAGCAATATTAGCTTCTAGGGTAATACTTCAGTAGGAATTATACATCTGTAGTTGCATGCCATGATGCCACGTCTCATCTCAGTAGAATCTCAGCAATGAGACTTTATATCCAGGAAAGATGTCTTAATGTATTAAATACCACGTGGTGCCTATGAAACAAGTCAATTGTTGGATACCTGTGTTACATTCATGACTTTTTCCATTTATCAGTAATAATATATCATTTCCAAGCATGTACTATCTTCTTATTCAACACAGGTTCATTGTCATGATGTTAAACTTATGGATATCTTTAGAAGAGTTACTAAAGTAATCTATTATCTACGTAATTACACCAAGAACATTTTTCCAATTGAAACAAATTTTACATAAATCATGAGTTTTCTATAATTATTAAAGCTGATTGTGTATCATTAATTGGAATTAAATTACCAATGCGTCAGAGCAGTGTTAGACCTTTACAAAGGTTTCAAACAGTTGTTTTTTCTATGTTGCTGAATAGCTGTACACTTTGTCTATGATGTCACATATCACATGGTATTATTTCTTTTTTTAACGTTTAAGTAAGAAGAAACAAAAAATAATTTTAATAACAAATAACACATCAATTTTGAGTAATGTCTTCCAACATTAACAGAACTTTATATTTTTACTAATAAATCAATAGTCATCTTGATACGAAAAACTGATAAATAAGAACAGGACTGACATCATGTTTATTTATTAATCTACACATGGACTTAATATTTTTTTATGTTTAGAAGTAGGAAAAATGCATTAGAAATTGGACATGTCAGCATTGCTGTCTTGTGTCACCCATCTGGTTAATGTCTCTAGTCTTCCCTATGCCTTCTCTAGTATCTTAGTATTAGCTTGACAAGATATGCATTAATATATTTTTAAAGTGATCTAGTGTTTCTTTTGAATCACATATTGATTAAGCCTGCTGAGTTATTCTGAATTTACAGTGTGTGTCTTGCTGACAGGTTATGGGAATGCCTGCTGGAAAAGAAACATAGTGAAGTTGCATAGATTGATTTCTCTAAATTATATACAGCATGCAAGGTCTGTTTACAAACTCTCAGAAGGAAGATACTATGGTTTTCCCATTGCAGACTGATATCAAAAGAACTCTGTGATGCTGCTATTGTGCTGTGGGATGTGATTTGGTTAAGATATTGGATCATTTAGAGTGTTTGACGAGAAGTGAAAATGAAAAACCATGAACATGCAAATAAGGTTGTACTTCTAGCGTTTTGTAATTCTTGCTTAATTAGCTACAGGACAGAAGCACTTTGCTTCTGAAAAAAATCCCAGAGGATTTTAATTTTACCAAGATGATATCTAAACAATGGTTGTGATATCTAAACAATGGTACTGGAAATGGGGAGTATAGTTTGTTTCCTTCACATGTGTCCTTTCTTACGAATTTTTAAAGAAGGCACTTTATTCAGTTATTGTTTCTTCATAAGACTTCAAAATATGCCCAACTGTCACATTCTTTAATATCCAGTGTATTGCACTCCAAGGATCCTGATGCAATCGAAAAAGGAGTACTATCTATTTTAAGAAGTCATGTTTCATTGAGTCCTTTTCTCAAATTCTCCGGTAGGCTTCCCCCGAAACAATATATTTTTCGATTAGGAACAAAATATATTTTTTTCAAGAGATTAGTAAATCCAGAATTACAAGGACACTAACATTGGAAATTTGCAGTTCTTCAGGGATACTTCATTACCATTTTTACATTCGTTGCACTTAATTTCTGGAAAAATAATGACTTTTCAGTAACTCCTCCAGAAAGGTATTTGATTTACTATTACATGCATATGCTTGTATCGATAGAAGAGCTAATGATTTGCTTCTAAGAAGAATTTTTGTTCATTGTAAGAGATGCACTAGAAAAGTAGGTTAAAATTATGTTGCTAGGAAACAGAAGTGGATCCTAGCAACTGCTGCTGAAAATGAAAACTGTATGCCTGTGTTAAAGGTGGAGCTTCAACCCACAGCAATTCAGCTGGCTAATATTGTTTTTTTAAAGGGGATTAATTTTGTGGTCATGATCTTTGCTATTTTATTAGCAAAATGGTATTTCTTATTTAGAATTGTGCTCTTGGAACAGGAAAGTAAATTTTTGTCCGTTATAGTGTCTCACAATGTACTGGTAACGTGCTCATTATTCAGATGGACCAGAATTGTAACCTTTTGAGATCCATGTTCCTCATTTACATGCAGGACTCACTACTTAGAAAGATACTCATTAACCTATGGCTGTAGGCAATCAGTACTCTAACAGAGTATTTGTTTTAATGAATTTTTGTTGTTATGTTTAGGGACTGAACATCTGAGGGATGACGTGTGCAGTTGTGATCCCAAAGTAATTTTAGAAAAAGAAAAAAAATGCAGAGGGATTTTTTTAAATATATGAAACCCGTTCTTCTTTCAGCACTAGTTTAATTTCCTTCCTGGACTTCCGTTCTTCCATCTTCTTTTCTCTGTTACTGTCATTTTTCACAAAAGTTCATCTCATATCCTTACTACCTTTGCTTTTCTGTCAACCCTTTTCGCTCTTCCTCTTCCACTTTTTACACAGTCATCCTTCCTTCTATTTTGCCAGATGTTGCTTACTTGCAACTTCTCTTTTCTTTCTTACTCTCCCCTCTTCCCTCATCCACATGGTTACATTCATTCCCGCCAGTGACCCTTTCCATTGGAAAATATAGGGCATTAGTTACAAGACACTGTAACTATGATTCATTTTAGTGTTGCTGACTACCTTCATAAGCACATAGGCTTGTATTGGTGAAAGCAGCAGAATGATAGAGAAAAGTCCTTTTTATTTTCAGCACGTAGGCTAATACTGTGCAAGTTCAGGACCGCTTGATCTACATCCATATGACTTCTCTATCTATATATGTATAGACTCATAAATATATTCATTTAAAGATAGCATATGGTCCCAAATTTGTGTGTGTGGTCTTACACATGTATGTGTAAAGGGTGTCTTAGTCTTTCCTTTAATGGCAAGATAAATACTGGTATAGGAGTAATACAAAATATGACAACATGCACAGCTGAGGTAGGTTCCAGCATGTGTTATCCTTCTGTATTATATACTTGAGTGAATCTTGCAGCAATAGAAAAGAATTAAGCATGCAAAACCGGCAAGGCAGTGATTATGAAATGAAGTGCTGTCTGCAAGGGGTGGGAACTCTGAGGGAGATTTAGATATCAAAAGTGAAAGAAATAAGAGACAACAGGTAAAGAGAGGACAATCAGCTGTGATAGAATTTACTCTCTGTAACATTCTTAGGTAAATTACCTATGTATATAAGCAAATGTCACTAAGCAGTGGCTTTGGAGAAATTGTGATTTATAAAGTGGGGCCTTTTTGGAGGAAGAACATGAGTGAGTCAGGAAATTGTGAAGAATCAGTCAGTTCTTCTAGATGTATGATAAGGAAGACTGTAGAAATTAAAAAAAAATCCTTTCTGCATTGTGATTTGAAGGATTTGAGTACTATAAAAAAATAACTACTAGAGGGGCAGATATATTAGTTATCTTTGGTGTATATTTATGGTGGTTTAGTTTGGGCGTGTAAGTGATGTATTGTAGGAACTGCTGTGTTGCCGCTGGGCAACTCTTCTCTCTCACTCACCTGTCAGAATGTAGCCAATCAAGATATGAACCAAACCAGCAAATTTCTCCCTGTTCATGTACTGGCTGGTTTCATGCCCTTCTTCAAAGACTTAGGGAAATAACTTTTAGGGTTTATTGTTTGCAAACTGAGGAAAAACACTGGACTATCTGTGTCAATGGGGGCAGGAGCTCGGTCCAAATGTGGGGTTCCCCTCTGTTTTGTTACTATAGTCCCACAACCTGTGTATCTTTGCTGAGATACATCTGATAGGCCTTGGCCATTTAAATGACTGTAGATCAGAACTAACAGTTTGAAGTTAATCTGTACAGTGGTAGATAGAAGGTGCAGAGGTTCCAGCAGAACTTCCATTCACACCTATGGAATATCATATTTACCAATGAACTGCTGTATCCTGTAAAACAGCCATCTGTGAATTCACATGATGTATAGTTGTGGGAAAAATACATTATGTCTTGGTTCTTGCCTGCTTTTAGAAGGCCCTGTTTGTGAGATAGTCTCATAGAGTACTTAAGCTAAGAGAAAATTAGTCAATCGATATTACAAATGAATATCTCAGTCCTGAGACAACACAAACATGAGTCAATAAATACACACTTCTTCATGTGTACATACATTTATATATTAGCCCACAGGCAATAAGCTCATTTTGCTGTTACAAGATTACTTTTATGGCAACTAGCATTTAAAAAGGCTATTAGAATCTATTTGCCTAAAAATGCAATTAAACAGAAGTTGGAAGACTCCTTGCTGTAATATTGACTTCTCACTCCCACTAATGTTGAAGAGTATTTTTAATGTTATTTCAGTTTAATCAAATAACTGGGTAAAAGATGATTTATTTTCAGCATGCATTTTTTCTTTTCTGTGTCTTTAACTTGGAAGCAATTTCTGGACCAGAGATTTTGTGTATTTTTAATATTCTGTGGAAACCTGTGCTTCATTGGGATCAAACTTGTTTGTCCCCTTTGTCATGGGAGTGCAATAGTGTCACCATGGCTGCAGCTTAAGTATGAGAAAAAGGTTCTGTGGGAGGATGTTTAAATGATGTGGCTATAAGTAAAACACCAGAAGAAAGTTATGCATAATGCAAAATGAACACAGTTCTTCCTGGCAGTGATAACATTTTAGAATTTTCCTCTGTGTGAAAGCTATCTTGAACTGCATAATCTCCTAAACCTTTCTTAAACATGTCATACTTAAAACCGAACAGAATTTGATGTGATGTACAACTGTATTTTAATAATAAAGCACATGCTAGTCTGTTTAGGGAAGAACAGAAATGTAACTGTCTTGTATTTCTCATACCCGTTCTTATGATGAGAGAGGATAAAAAGATTGGGTTCCCAGAAAGTAGAGGACCAAAGAATGTGGGATATAGTTTTTTTAGGGTAATGAAGCTTTTCCAACTGTAGAATAGTGAAGCTTCTACTAATCTTTAATCAGGATCATTAATCGGATAAGGATTTAAATGACCTCTGCTGTTTCCAGATTAGCGAACGGACAGAAATTATGGAATAAAAATAATATTAACTACATGTACATGCTTGTATAGCCTAAGGATTGATATTAAGGAACTACGTACATGCTTACAAAGGTAGACGTGGGAAAAAGTTTTCAGATTCTGTAAATCTCAGACAATAATGTGAATGTCTGGCTCCAGGTTTGTTATTTATGCAAGGTCTGTAGCATTGCAGTCTAAGTACTTCTAAATACAGCTGTAATTAAAAAAAAAAAAAAAAGAAAGTATAATATGTAGTTTTGTGCAACTACAAAGACACAGGATACATTTTCAAAGGTGTGAGGAAGTACATACTGGGGTTTAAAAATTAAAGTTCTTCACATGTTTTATCTGCTAAGAAACTTTAAAATACCAGTAGGGTTGTAGGCATCCAAATATCACAGCAGTCTACAAATTGACGCCCACTTAAGCAACATTATTTATATAAAATCAACATCCATTTAAAACTGGTGAATTGCATGCACATTTGTACTTTAGCTTATGGGATGGCATTGCTTTAGTAAGGTCATACTTAAATAATAATATGTGGAAGAAATTGATGTCTGTGATAAAGCTTTAGCAACTTAATGAAAACACAGGAGCTGAACTATTTTAAGGGGTGGGAGGTGGTAGAAATCAGTGGAGGGAAGACAGCTATTCCTGAACCTGGGGTCATGTCCCAGGCTACTTTAGCATCCTAAGGGAGTATGTCTCTTTTAGAAAAATGTGTTGCTCTTTCATGCTAGTTTCACGAGTCATTGAAACAACATTTTATACCTGCCTTTTTTTTCTTTTTTTCTTAAGCCTTTCTTCAACACTTCCTTCTACTATGGCAGAACTAAAGCTGGTATGCGCACTGTAACCGTGAGATATATACCTGGCTTGAGTGTCTGCCAGCTCAGTCAACTGCCAGCCTTGTGCAGTCTTGCAGTACGGAGATTTTGCATGGGATCCCTTAATAAAGGTAAACTCTGCCTAGAAATAATTATGTACAGTAGTTGGGAAGTTAATAAAGGGGCATTGTTGCCTTAAGGGAACAAATATATTTTAACGTGAGTAACAGTGTAGTCCTTGTAAACACAGCTACAAGGCCAGTAAGTTAAGAAATACTACATAGTAATCAGCACAGCGTCAGGGTTCATGATTAATAAGTAACTAAATCTCACAACCTGCTGAATATAGGTATTAAGTTTGATGAGATTAGATCTCGGTGGTGTGAACTGATCTCCCATTTTAAGTCAAATAAAATTCCCGTTGCAGGAATTAGTTTGGTAGTCTTATTCAGGTTGTCAAAAGGTTTTACTTTGCATTACTAAATAACTTAGTGGTTTGTCAAAAGTTGGTAAAAGTGGTGATTTACAATATATCAGGATGATCTATAAGTCAGGATGAGAGTGATCAGCTCTGTTGAAAAAAAGGTACTAGCGCAGAATAAGCTCCAAGTATGATATTCTGGTTATCTTCTTTTTCATTAACCACAAGGACTGATCACATATTAGATTTCTCCTTGTATATATTCTCATGTGTTTGAGAGCATGGGGAGTACAGTGGGGGAGGTGGATAAATTCGGAATGCAGGATCAATTAGAGATGATTTTTCCATTTTCCATGACATTTATTTCCACATCTTGTTATTTCCTGCAGTATTGTTATTTAGCTTATTTTTGTTTAAAATAATTGTCTTGCATTTTATATATTCAAAGGTGTATTGTTCGAGGACCTTGACAGAAAATTAATAGTCATAAATAATTGCTCTATGAACGTTGGGTAGCGTCACATAAGTCTCAAAACATGGCTGAACACACAACATATTTAATGAAACTTTAACTGATCCAAAAATGTGGTTGACATGAACAAACTTTTATGATTAAATTAAGGATTGTTTCTAGTCCAAAACCCCAAATTAACTACAGCAAAAACAATCCTGACGGCTCCAGCACGCTAAGCAGGATTAAAGAAAATGTGTGCTAAAGCTGACAGTGATCATTGATCAAAACTTCAGTCTTTTTAGCCCTAAGGTAACCGAGTCAGATTTCATCACTGTAATCCTTAAGGTATAAAATAGAAATTGAACTTGCATGGTGATGCAAGCTGGCTATGAAATTAGGAGGCCTTGGCTCACAAAATATGAAAAGTTGGCATACTCAATGGAAATGATGTTCAAAGCAGTTCACAGTAAGAATGAGAAAAGCAGCTTGTGCCGCTCTGGAAGAATAAACAGCAATTCTCTTTTTGCAGCACTCATATTCCACACAATAATAAGTATTAGGAATAATAATAAATAAAAGGTAAAATATATGTTAAAGTAGGAATAAAATAGCGATCCTTTGAAGTTTCTCAATGTTAAGAAAATGTTTATTATGAAACTTCTGTGTGTAAAATATAAAAGTTTTTTGTGAAGAAATAAGCATGTAGGAAGTAAAATCTGCAACATTTTGCATCAGCTTTGCAAGAAAAGATCTAAGTATCTACATGAAATAGTATATTTTCCTCCAGAGAAAAATCTTAATAAGAAAGCTAGCACTTGAAAGAGATTTGAGTAAATGATGAATAAAGGCAATTTCCTTTTGATACGGATTTTTATGGTTGCACTTTTTTACTATAGATGAGAAAGTTGTTCTTCTGAGGTGAAAGGGAGACTATTTATTTTCTCACAAATGTTAATTAATTCTTTGTATTAATTGTAAATCCTAGTTCTTGTACTCAGCAAGAGGATCGGAATTTGAAATACACATCAGGAAGAAAGATTACTAGGTGAGAAAGTCTGAGCTCTGTCAGTTCCAATTGTACTTTGCTTTTCAAAATAGAAGCAGAACGTTGTGTCAATAATGCTCCTCTTAAGGGTATGGGCTGGGATCTCTGAGTAGAGTATTGGAAAAGAAAGAAGTCCTAATTGCCTGAAATAATGCAGAGGTAATGTAAGGGGCTTGTTCCTCACCTCTCTCATCTCAGCTGTCAATTTATAAAAGGAAAGTAGAAATTAATTATTTTTTATATTTGTATTTTAGAGTCACACAAAAGTTTGACAGACTAGTTCTGCAGGATCTATGTGGTCAATGAAAGGCCATAATATAATCAAAGCAGAATTTTTTGGTTTGATTTTTTATATTCCTGTGCGCCTAAGAGTTGATGACAGGGTTCAGAAGTGTGGCTTTTCCCTACCCCTTCCCACAAGAAGGGTATAGGAAAAGCCTGTACAGTACAATGGCTGTATCTACTTTGTCCTCCCCTGCCAGTGAGGTAGATGGGGTGTAGGCACCTGTCCCACATTACATTCACGGGCTCATCCAAGGGCATGGGCACTACTGCAGAGGTTTTCCTTAACTGTCTTGCCTCCTCCCTTGTGCTCTTGGTGTCAGCCCAGAGGTCTCGGTGCTTGTCAGACGCAGCAGCACGATCAGCTGTGGCGGTTCAACAAAGTGCATGTCCCAACTCATTAAGCTGCAGCACATATTCAGGAGTATTATCACCCCAAGAGCCATGACTTAATCATGCAGACGGCCAGATAAAACTTTGAGCAGTACATGCTGAAAGAAAAAGGCCCTCTTCAGCTATTTATACAAAAATGATCTTTTTCTTTTTGAGTTGCTTCACTGTATGCTGCTAGAGGTCCTCTAAAGAGAGAAAGCACAAAAGGTGCATGATGCAGTGTTGAGTAGGTGAACTGTGATCCCCTTGTGTTTCTTCTGAACTGTTTCAACCTGATGTGAACTTCTTCTGCCCATCTTCCCCCTCTTTGTTTTTGCCTTTTCTTTTGAGTAAAATACAAAGTTAAGACAGTATAGTTTGTTATGTAACTCTAAAGAGGAAAAAAAGGTAACAAAGGACGCTAATTTAGAAAAGCACAATGGAAAAGTGATGATGAGAAACTGCCACAAGACAAATAGGAAATAAGACGCGCATTTGAAGCAGTGACTAGCCATTGGAATAAACTACCATCTCAAACATCTTGAAAATGGACTGGGTAGCTGGGGAAGTTGGGGGGCAGGGGGAACTGGAATATGCTGCAGTCATGGTTGCTGCAGGAGCTGGAGCCTGGTTTAGGACTGCTGTTGTGCATACGCAGGTGCCTTACACTACCTTTAAGTAACTAATTCCCTTTCCTATATACCATATATATATATAAACACACAGCCTATATATTCCCTTTCCTATATACCCAGCCTGGAGAAGAGAAGGCTCCAGGAAGACCTTATTGTGGCCTTTCAGTGCTTAAAGGAGGCTTATAAGAAAGAGGTGGACAAACTTCTTAGTAGGGCCTGTTGTGATAGGACAAGGGCTAATGTTTTTAAACCAAAAGAGGGCAAATTTAGGTTAGATATAAGGAAGAAATTTTTTACAATGAGGGTGGTGAAACATTGGCACAGGTTGCCCAGAGGGGTGGTAGATGCCCCATCCCTGGAAACATTCAAAGTCAGGTTGGACTGGGCTCTGAGCAACTTGATCTAATTGAAGGTGTCCCTGCTCAGTGCCCCACCACATCAGTGGACTAGATGACCTTTAAAGTTACCTTCCAACCCAAACTATTCTATGATCCTGTGGTTCTATCACCCTGTGCTCTTCCATGACTCCAAAGTTGTCATTTGCAGCAGGCATGTATATTTAGCAGCTAAAGCATGAATACATTGTCTTGCTTTGTGGCCAGGAATATCTATTTATCCATTAAAGATTGCACGTGGGAAGAAGGTATCAAAGTGGAAATATCAGGAAGGGCTGTGTAAGAGCAGCCCCTTACGGGAGCTGTGAGGTTAAGATGTGTGAGCAGCTAACACCTGAGCTTGGAGGTGGGGCGGTTGGAGAGCAGTCCACCTCTGGAAAGTGAAGGGAGCAGGCCAAATTCAAACAAACAAACAAACCTGACAAACATTGACCAAGAATTAATTTAATGCTCTGGGCTTTTGAATCTGAACCTTAATGATCTGTGTATACTTACTATTAAAATATCATTGTCGTTGGTTAAGCTTACTCTTTACTGCCTATTTTGGAAAACAGTCTCCTAATAATTTTCCATTTCTTTAAATAAATTTAGGAATTTTCCAGTGCTGGAAATGTGTTTATTTCGGGGTACTTCTACCTAGAAAAAGCGTCAGCCTAGAACTGGAGGAACAGATCTCTCACGCACATTTTTTTTCTCTGTCTTCCCCACACAATACATATATTTATACTGCTGTATGTATTTACATGCAAACACATGCAGACTCATATTAGAAATTTAGGAGGTGACTTAGGAAAGAAGCAAAAATGTAATAATAAACAAGCATAGCTTGCATGAGCAGTGCTTATACCGAATATGGTAATCTGCAAATGAGAGATGTAGTAATGAAAAAGAAACAGAGCTTGTGCAGCATATTTATGGCGATGCTAAAGGGAACAAAATAAATAAGAATGTTAAGATTCAACTGAAATGTAGAAGGATACTATGAAATGGTGGCCTATTCAAGCAGTGGGATGATTTCCACTGGAAGGAGCCCTGTCACTAAAGTAACTTCAGAACACTGGAAAAAATACCATTAGGAGTAATCATACTTTGACAGAAGATAGAGAGAAGTAACACCGTTCCTGTTTCTTTCCTGAGGAACAACAACTAAACAAAACAAAAAGACAGAAAACGTGCATTTTCTTGGATGAATTGAATAGAGTACTTTTAGAGACAAAAATATGGGAGAAGAATGTTACTTATCAGCATTTCTGTAGTTTTATTGGTAGTCACAGGTAGTGAACAGTCCACATTTCCATTTCTGTTCTCTAAGGGGTACATTCATGGTGCCAGTTACCATTGTTGCCAATTAGCTCTGTCCTGTTCAGCTTTGATACATACATGTTTGATTAGACATAATGATTGATTAAGCCTAATGATGATTATCTGATGTTAATTTTATATGTATTAAGGTCAAGCTCACAAATGGAATTTGTTGGTCAATCTGTAGTAATATTGATTACTCCATTTTCACATATTCATGTAAGCTGTTCTGTGAAAAGTTCCAGAAAATAAATCACTCCCTTTGTTAGGGGAAAGGGAAAATTGCAGTAACAGGTTTCATTTGCATAGGCTGCCTGCTCGCAATTCCTCAAGAAACGCTGAGAAGCCCCGTGAGTAGTTTCAGCCTGACTTTGGGGGTGGGAGGGTGTCTCCTTTTGCCAGCGAGTCAAGGGAAAGGACAGATTAAATGCTGGTATAGAGTGTCAGCCTGGGGTTCTGTTCAATTCTCCCAGGTTCCTTTGTGCTCTCCAGCTGAGGAGTCATTTGAAGACAGCAAACAAACGTGACACGAGATAATACTGGGAGCTATATACAGCTGGCAGCCATTAAAAAGAGCCATATGTGCTTTTGTGGGCCTTGCCTCCTTACCTATCTCTGGAATAAAGTTAATTCAGTAGCAAGAGAGTGATGATGCTGGGATTTAGCAAGAATCTCTTTGGGAGTAGAAGCAGATCTGAAAAGAGGCACTACAAGTCCTGTTGCGTGCTGGTTCAATTTAGAAGCGTCCATTAGTGGATAAACGAATTACTATCATCATGAAAAACATACCTGTGGGATATTCTCACTGGTGAATTGACCAGAGTTCTCAGAAGGGGTTGATGCATCTTTTACTAGTTAGTTCCCTCTATCTGTGCATATGTGTATTTTATTCATATTCTGAAAAAATTCTTAAACATAATTATATTCATGATTTTGCATGTGAAAGCCATATAAAATAGTTTCGTTTAGATTTCTCACATTTTAGTGTGGACTTCAGCTATGTTTATTTGTTGTGAGGGGTCCTTGATATACTGTACCTGGCCCTTTTTTTCTGTCATTAGCCACCTGGCAAAGGGCTTGCAAAGGGTTCAGCTGAAGTTGAAGTAATAGAACCAATATATACAGTAGTTAATTAAATTGGCCAAAGTACTTTTGGCTCCAGCTTCAGGGCTCTAGGGAAAGGCCTTATTATTTTTTTCCAGTTTGCTTTCAGTGATCTGAAAATGATTAGCAGCACATTATTCCACTACATAATAAAATATTTTAGCAGAAAATTTTGAATTGACCTCTGTAAGTTACTACCATATTATCTTTCTATGAAAAGAAAATAAGGGGATCTATTTTCAGTGTGCCCTGATAGCAAAAGTACTGTTAAAACAATAGTTTATATAATAGATCTTTTTTAAGATTGCATGCAGTTTTACTGGACATTTACAAAATTACAAGTGTGTACATTTTAAAATAATTATAAGGCTGAATCTCAGTTGCACTGGGTTTTAGTGGAACAGTAAACTACAGCAGAAATTGAAAAAGTATAAAATATGACAATATCACATAAATTTATCTGAAAAAATGTTCATTTCTCAACAGAAAGAATTCTCCTCTAGAGAAAGGTGACGAAATCCATGATCTTTTTCACAGATTTGTATTTTATACCACTTTGCTTTCATACTGTTGGTGTGATTATACCCTCTTACATTGCTTATACTTGTTAATATTTTGATTTTCAAATCAAGGAATTATTGGAGAGAAAATTTTTTAAGAAAATTATTTTTCTGAGAAATTCAAGGAAACTATTTAAATGTTATCCATAACTATTATCAATTTTAAAATGGAGGAGGAACCCAGACTTCAGTACACACACATACAGAGGTGTGTATATGTTTTGGTGTTTTTTTTTCCCCAAACATACTCTAGTGCATTGTTATAGGTTGTTCTGGTAGAAAAATCATATTGCCCATAAATTTGTATTTGAAAATAAACACCAAAGGTTTATTTTTTCTCCTAAGAACTCAATACAGCAAAGACATGTGGACTAGACTAGATCTGTAAAACATTGTTTTTCTACCTTTATGTTTAGGTTAGTAAATCTGGTGGAACTAAGCATAGCCGTTCAGTATAATTCAGAACAGAAACTTTCTGCATTAGCTCTCTCTGCTGAATAAGTGAAAGAATTCAATCCTGTGTGCGGTCTTTACAGTAAAGTCTTTAAACTTGTACTTAAATCTATGCGCTTTTTTTTTTTCCACGTAAAAAGCTAATACTCATTGACAATGATATTGTTTGTGCTTCATATTTGTATCCTGAATTTGAATCTAAATGATTTCCCTTCCTAAATTTCCCTAAAACTCTATGATATTGTACAAGTAGGGCTCAGAAATGTGAACCTTGCCAATGGATGTGCATGACTGGTGATGGTGTTTTGGACAAGATTTTTACGGACAATAATATGACCTCTTATTGTAAGAACTTTTGCTCTCTTGGACATTACCCTTTATCTCTACTCTATTTCTTAATATGAAATTAACCATTGTAGGTTATTTTAAAGATGTAATAAAATCAAGGAGCTATACAAAAGACAATCTAAAAATACTTCAGGATGAAAATATTAAATGCAAGGACATATTAACAAAAGCATGAGGACTGATAAGGAAAAAAGGGGTATAATGAATGCCTTTCTTAATTTAATAAATTTTAAAATCCTGTTTGTTAATGTTCCATTTTAATCCTGCTTCTCATCTGTTGTTTGAATATTGCGGAGTTGCCCATCTTTCGTAACTATTCTGGGTTCCTAGGAATACCATAGTGTGTCAGCAACAGAGGAACTAAAGAGGTCATACTAGAATGCCGGGCTTTATCTAGAGTCATACAAAGCTGGCCTAGAGAACAAATATTTTATATGAGTTATTTGAATCTATAGCTATGACGTCTGTCTTCGATTGATCTCTTCATTGATATCGGTTAAATATTGATAGCCTCACTGAAGTATCAATAGCATAATTAAGAGGAGAATGTTGCAAATTAGATAGGAAACTACTGCTAAAAGTTCAAGTTAGGAATTGGAAAACAAGATTAAATTTAGAGCAATTTTTTCCATACACTTCACAAGTAACTTTTAATTTTGGGTTTTTTTTTAATGGAATATTACTGTGAAGAATAAAGTCCTGATAATACTAGGATACATGTATATTTTCTGTGGGCATGTCCGTAGACAAAAATTCTGGCTGCCCAACGTCTCATGCAGAGTCAAAGAGATTTGAATACATAATGTGAGAGAAGGACTCTGTTCTTGAACAACTTCTCACAGTAGAGGTTAGAGCTGCAGTAGCTTTAAAAACTGCTAAAGCCTTATGCATCTTTGTGTAGCAAAGCTGATGTGCGAATTCAGGTAGTTGCAAATTAACTTGCCAAACCCTACTTACCCTAAGCAGGGCTTTTACGCACAATATTTTTATGTCCTACTAAAGTGTTGCAAAAGTCCATAATTACTACATTTATTGCTTTCCTCATCTCAGCTGGAGATCAAACTATCATTTGGAATATCGGAGTCCGGATCTCATATCTCTGCTGTATCTGGTTAAAAACCAAAGGTTTCTGATGCTGGCTGCCTAAATCCCAGATAAAAACTGTCATTTATTGGTTCCATGATTATCTAGGTTTTTAGTCATTTGCTTTCGACAATACACTTGGCTCTCAATCTGAACTATCCTTTTGAGAATTTTCCATTTCAAAACCAGCATGCTTCCATAAAAAGGCTCTTGCAGAATCAGAATTTCTTGATGTTTCACCAAAAATTCTGGACAAGTTCTAACCTTTTTCTAGCCACACCCATTTTCTACTGATTATAACTTGCCTAAAATCACATTACAGATATGTGAAGGAGGGCATGCCCGCACTGGCAGATAACAGGCAGGTCTGAGCTCACTTTGGTTGTGCTAGCTTGAGAAGGGCAGGGAAATACTGGGCAGAGACACCCACGCTGGTTTAGTGAAATTCCAGCTACCTCAGTGCCATCCTTTGCACAACCTAATACGACCAGCGGAGAGCTCACCTTAGGGGCTGTCAGTGTAGTTCACTATTAGGGAGAATTTTTCTGAGCATTAATCCTTGAAGGAGACAGAAGCATTGCTTTTCAAACCTGGTCTTAGAAGTTCTGCCCTTGGTTTCCAGAATGGAAAGACCTGACTGTAACTGGAGTTGCTGGAGCAGCTGCAGCTAACCATAAGGATCAAAGTGGTCATAACACACAGTCTATAGTACACTTGTTTCAGTGCCTCAGAATCAATTGTATAAATGACAAAAATTGGAAATGTTTTATAAGATGACTAGAAAATTTACCTTTCCTCAGCTATCAGCTTGCCTCATGATCTCCCTATTCACTATATAGTGTAGATTAATTTCTGCTACCTAAATCACACTACATAGAGCATGGTAATTGTATATGAGTTCTCCACCATCCTCTGTTTATGAAATCTTCTTCTCCTGATGAACATACCTTCAAATAGCCCTTTTTTGCACCTGTTCCAAATAGTCACTAAACTGGTGGAGAATGATGTTCTCTCTTATCTGCTTAATCTGTATGTGGAACATTAGAAATGAGTGATTGCTTTCATTACTGACTTTTTGCTTAAACTAATTCCACCCCCACTGATCTTAACTGGTAGATAAAGACAGGTATGATGCTGTACAAGGTAATTGCACAAAACTTCTACAGTAAACCCATAGCATGAGACTTTGTACAGATGGACCCTGAGACTGAACTGTGCAGATACTGGCCACAACTTCCAGACATCAGGCACTTTGGCTGGAGATCAGATATCAGAAATCCCAGACAAATGCACGGCACTTTATTGTGTTAATAAGGGAGGCTAGGATTTCTTACACGCCACCCCACCCCACCACCCCCAGCTATAAATCCATGTCTGACTAATGAAAAAGTAATAACTAATGAGTGGCATGTAGAGCTTCAGCATGAATGAAGCCCCATTTCCTGTGGACTGGTGCCTTGTGGTTGGTTGGCCTTGATGGTTAAGGTACAAAAATCCTGAGGCTTTTCCTACAACTGAGTATTTTTAGGTGCTGGCGTGCAGATTCTCAGGTATCATAAAAAAATGTGAACTCCTTCTGCAGCCTTTCCCTCAGCCAGAAACTTACATGGTCTCAATCCTCAGTTTGACCATCTATTTCTACAGAATGTATGGAAACATAATAATATTTGAGATCAATGTCCTTTTGTTTAATTTCAGTTGAAATCAGACCGTGGGTTCCAAAGCTATTTAGGAAACACACATGCCTATGTATTGAGTGTAATAGGACAACTTTTGACAGCAGAGCAAACTATGGTAGAAAAACAGCTGTATTTTTCATAACTGTCATTAGTGAAAAGTTAGAGTATATTTTTCATAATTCTGGATGTCTGCATAGGGAAAATTATTGTCTTAAAATTTCTGCTTGGACAAGTTTGGACTAAATCTTGATTTGTGCCTTAGGAAACAATGCCAAGCTGTCTTGGAACTTCCAAGGGACAGAAATAGGGTGATGGGCAATAAAGCAAGAGATTACAAGACTACAGACTTGTGAAATTTAGATTAGTTTGATGTTGCTCTGAAGCTGCACTCTGACACTACCCTACAACCCAATTACCTGAGGTTCATAATAAATGCTTTGCATTTCTTGTACAGGAACCTTATCTCTTCTTCCAAAAAACATTTGAAAGTTAGTTCTTAATATTTTATGATATTTGTGACTTTCAACCTTACAAAGCAAATCCAGATACCTTGGCTAACTTTTAAAAGATCAAAGAAGCAACTTTTTACTGAAAAGCAATAAATAATTCTGATTGTATTTATAACACTGATTTAGTACTGATTAAAGCAGAAAACCTAGTTTTTCTCTGATATAATATACATCTATGATGCATATAAGTTATGGTTGAAATACATAGTTTATCAGAGGCTTTAGCACCACTAAAATGTTATTCTTGGCAGACATCAGTTTCAATGAAATTTGAACCACAGTTTATACAAGTTTTCATAAGAAATTCATGCATTCATCCACAGAAGGCTGGAAATCAGACCAGCAATGACCCGTTGAAAAATATGGAAAAGTCTGGAGAATGAGCCCATGGAAGTGGCAATGATTACCTGTAGCTTGCTCTCTTGTTCCCAGAAGTTCATGTCTAGCACAGCTTGCTTTGTCCTTGACTTTAAAATGTGACAACACCACAACAGCCCTTACTCCCTGCTGATGCTGCCTCATGAGGGTGGTCTCCTGCTTTCTGCAGATTTATGGAGAGATCTATTGAGACAGAGCTGAGTTACGAGGCATTGTATTTATTCCTCAGGAGTGTTATTTAGAACCCTCTTTGCATTTGCCGGCTCAGTGCATGCTTGTACATTGAACTGCGAACGGGCACACATGCACTTACACGTATGCACATACACAGAACAGTAGCTTTGAAACTGCATTCTAGAAGGGAAAAGATCATATTTTAAATTGATAGATAAAATTTCTAGAGTTTATCTGTCTGTAGCCTCTGTATTTTTGAACGAAATGGCTGTTTTGGTAGCTGAACTTAATACTGAGATACTGTCAATGCATTTACCTTAGTCCAGAGGTATAGAGTAGACCAGTGGGAGTTCCTGAACGGAGCAAGGGAATACGTGCTCTGGTTGCCAGCAGCAATAGCAGAGAATAGGTATTTAGGAAAAGAAAGAAGCATTATGTATGGTGTTTTTTTTTTCTTCTTTTGCAGGCTGTATTATGTCCAATTCAATTTCTGACATCCTTGCTCTTTTCATTTGATCTCAGTGTTCAGCTGAGCTATATTCCAAGGCTTAGGATCTAATAATTCTTAAAATTCAGGAGTAAAAAAGACATGTTAGAGAAGTGCTCGTAATCAGGAACCAGTGATTTCCAGATTGGTATGCCACATATTTCTAACTTCTGGTTATGAACAGTATTATCTTGTGACCTTTATGAACAGTAGAGAATACTGAGGAACATGTGGAAATGAATTTGCTATGCCATAGAGTACTTTTAATAAGCAGCACAAACCTGTGCAGTCTCTGATGCATCCACAAACTCTATCAGTAACTTTTTTTTTCTTCCTGCAATTTTGCAATCTTACTGGAATATCTGAAATGAATGTTGCTAGATTTTGATAATCAGATACTGTGCTTTGTCAGTCTGTATCAAAGTACAAAAGAACCCTTTGAAGTTCTTTAAACATCTTCAGATAAAAATTACAAAACGTATAAAATGTGGCTGAACATTGCAGCCATATAGCTGTGGCTTTTCTGATTTGCCGTGCTCATGTAGAGTTGTCTAAAATACCTTTTCTGTTCTAAATCAAGGTCCTGCTACTTTTATCTAAAATCCCACTCAACACGCAAGTTACTGTTCATTCTGAAAAATAACATTTTCAAAAGCACCTCAGTGACTTAGATTGTTAAGCCCTTTAAATAGTTTTTAAAAATATTATCTAAATACATTCAATTTCCTAAAGATGTATGTGAGAAAGACCTGTATAAATGAAACAAAAAAAAATAGGTATAGATAAGTCTGGAACTCTTGAATACATTAAAAACACATTTAATCTCATGTGAAACACCATTTAATTTGCCAAAAAGTATGGTCTCCAGTTTATAGTAAGGGGCTTAAATTATGCCTATCCAATAAAAGTGCCGGAGAGGCACCAGCATTATTAGGCAGCCTCTCAAAGTCTCAAAATTAGCATAGTGCAGATACACCTCATTTAATAGTAATTTGGCATTACCAATTTAATTAATCCACACTTGAAATTTAGTCTGAATAGGAACATGTGATGTGGAGTTCCTATATTGGCAATGACTCTGCAATGTGCTTCTGTTTGGAAAACACTGAGTTTTTACTTTTAATCGGTATTTTCCAAAGGCTTTGATAAAATGTGTGAAAATGTTTTTGAGAATCCATATAAATGTTCATAAGACTAAATTTTAGCTTGGAGATTTGAAAATGTTAGAACTTGGAATTTATCTTTGTTCTTATTGTTCAGTAATCAGAGTATGCAGAAACACAAAAACTGTGAAGTCCCTCATTTGGGACTGAAGGATTAAGATTTGAAGACTGGAAGAATTCTCAGGGGAAGCGTCATACGTACTTGCTCTGTTTTTGTGCTCTTCCTGGACCTCCACTTTTGATCACTGTCAGAGGCAGAATCTGGACTAGGAAGACCTTTGGTGTAACTCTTGTATTTTTATGAGTATTTTCTGCATTTTTTCTGTCACTCGAGTTGTATTCCATTACAGTAGTCCCACCAAGGGACTCTGCCTGTATTTTCACAATGCCTAGCACAATGTGGCACTGACCTTTCCTAATTCTTAGGTGCTGCCCTGTAAAAATAACAATAATGATTAATAACATATAGTACATGATTTTCCACTTCTAAAGTAAAACTATGGGGCTTTTCTCGATCAATTTAAGGAAATAAAAATGAACTTTCATGAAAGCAATGGGAGTGGAATTAAGAAGAAAGCTCAGACACTAACTCAGTGTTCACATAAGTATGTGATCTTTTGCAAGTTTACTGAACCTAAAATAAGTTAGGACATTTAGGATCCACTGTATATACACTCATAACACCTCCATCTGTATTCATGTTTTAATACTGTTATTTTAGTAAGCCCAGATCCATCAACTAGATCATGATGTGCTGATGTCCTGTGTTTAATCAGATCTTCAATGAATGTGGTGGGTTTTTTTAGTTGTGTAAATAATTTGAAAAGTAATATTACAAAGTTAACTGAAATATGTTCTTCAACAGTATGATTGAGTATTTGGACTCAAGTATAAAAATGTTTCTTTGACATTATTCTGTAATGAAGTAGTCTTCTGGTTTAGGGAAATACCTGAGAAGTTGGAAGGATATGCCGGTGAAGTGTTTCTACATACTCACACTTTCCTTATGCCTCAGCTAATGGTTGAAGATACAGGACTAGTTGGATATTTGCTGTGCCTCAGAAAGCTGTTCCTTTCTTACACTGTTACATGACATTGAGGTACGCATCTCCGCTTTTTCCCTCTGGTAATTTCATCAATTAAATCAAGCTTTCAGATTATATGCCCCCTTGAAAATTCTGATACAGGAGGACATTATTTAAATACTTCAATGTTACTGACATGAGATGAGATGCGTTGTTTTATGGATCAATAGAAGGGTGACCTTAATGTTTGTCATAACAAAATAGGAATTAATTGCCATTTCACTTGTTCATCTTGACCATTCTTCTAGAATATACTCTATTGTTTTACTACCATAATTCTTTGTCAACTCGTGTTCTCCTTTTAAAAATAATCTTGCTAAAGAAAATAGATTTAAGGTTTCTCTCACCAGGCTGGAAAATTAGATGAAATAGGCTGTAGTAATTTTTTTTAAATTAATTTCAATCATTTTCTTGCTGCCTATTTTTAAAAGTTTAGTGACGTATCATCACATATGGCCCATCAGAGTGTCTACATTTCAGTCTTAACCAAGGACTCTTACAACATGTCACTGCTGCCAGTAATGTCCTACATATTTGTGATAACTGATGACTGCATTTTCTTCTTTGAAGACTGAAAATACAATACCTATGCCTACATTGTATAGAATATTCCTATTAAAGTCAAAGTGACCATCTGGCAGAGAGGAATTTTAATATTTCTTCTGTTCTTAACCTTATCATAATGATATGAAGACATATTTTACAGTATATTGGCTATTTTTTCTTCATGACTCAATTGGTGTAAACTAAGAACTCCAACAATATTTTTTAGATTTTCCTGATTCATACTGAGTTAAGTGACAGCAAAATTTGGCCCATAGTTTTATATTGTCTTACAGTAATATTCATGCTGCAGAACAAAATGTATTTCCCAAAGTTGCAGGGCTTATGTCTGGGCTTCGAAACATTCTTTTTTTAATTCCCCCACTTATGTAATATTTTACATTTCTGTAAGGCAGAAGAAAATTTATTCAAAAATATTTACTTGCCAGCAAACTGTCTTTCAGACTGCTGTCCCAAATGCAAGAGAAAATATACAAAATTCAGATTTTCCCACAATCCAATGGCACCAGACACTACTTTCACTCTTCTTCTTAAGGTGGAAGCTTATGTTTCAGCTTTCCATTAAAAATAAACCAAACAAAATGGCCAGCTCTAGAGAACTGCAGCCAGTGGCTGCCATTTACCCAAGCAGTGTTAGCTGCTGGCAGTGAATAAAAGCTCCGAGAATGGCACAGCTCTTTGAAGCAAAAAAGATCCCTCAGCATACTGAAAAAAGTGGAGTTTTCCCACCTGGCATTCCTGCTAGACCTTCACAATCTCTGGACAGACATAACATCCTCTGAAGCAAAGCAGTCTTAAACACAGCAGTTAAAAATCCTGCCTTCTCTGATATCCGTGGCAAAAATCCCAATGGAGACAGGATTTCACCATGTTTATCCAGGCTTTAAGATAACTCCTTGATGTTTATGTGATCCCACTATAGGAAAGGAATACTATAAAAGATCCTTTGACAGCAATTTCCCATCCACTGGCATAAAAAGTTGATCCTGGCTTGTTTTGGCACAAATATTAGCAGCTGGCACAAGCCAGAGTTGCACCCACCAGCCCCAAGACTAGAGAGTCACGAACGTGTACAGTAACACCATTTTACCACCTCTCCTAGCCCTGGCTTTCCTAAAATAGATCTTAGCTTATCCAGAGGATCTGAACAATTTCTTCTAAGAATCACTTAAGCATTGAGAAATTACTTCTCCAATATGCTATGTGTTAGATAGAGAATTCATGCAAGTGTGAGGCGATATAAAGGTTTTATTAGCACTTATTTAGAATGATCTTACATTACTCACAATTGGCAAAACCACAGGCGAGTCACATGGTCATCCTAAATGCACACCAAGAAGGTCTTCATGCTACAATGCACCAGTAAGGCCAGCAAGTCGTCAGTGAGGCACATATAAGTAGTTGACAAAAGTGGCTCGCCTCTGGAATGTAACTCTGGCTCATTATACCTATTAATTCCCATGCTTTGTAAGGGTTGGCATGTTTTTGAAGCACAGAAAAAATGACACTTGCTTTTGTTTCTATGATGTGGAGATGAAAATTTGATTTGTGGCTATTTGAATTTAATCAGCAAACATATGACAGGCATGCTTAACAAATTTTTTGAGCATAGGAATAATGAAAACAGGATATACATTTCTGTACCCTAACGGTATGCTTATGTATCAGCCAAAAGCCTCAACAAAGCCTCAAGTCATAGAACAACAATTTTAATAAAACATTTTATTCTAGACTGTGGAATTTACCAGGACATAGTAGACATAACTAATACGTGAAGCTATGTGGCTTGCAATACAGCTACTTTATATTCAAAAGAACAAATTGGTAAATTTAGTTCCCTATACAGTTATGGAGTGGAAGAATGCTCTAACAAACCTCTTCCCTTCTACAGTCCTTCTAAATTCCATACACGGCTCTTCTGCTGACATCCAAAGTGTGAAGGTGACCTATGTGAGATGGTGGTTTTGAAAATAGGTAGCAGAAGAGTAGTTTCAGTATGTTTATCTTCTTTCGTTAGTGACTCCCTCTATTGCTGCATACTTACCTTTCTTGGTACATTTTGATGTCCTGTTTTGAGTCATGGGTTTATTTTTTTCTGAATAATCTCATGCACAATTGCTCAGGTTCTTTATGTGTCTTCTATGTTTTTTTTCTAACCAGCGTAGCTGCTAATGTGTGAAGGAAAGGCTGAGAGGGATAGACCTGTGATTTGTTTGACGCTGAAAGGAAAATAAAAGTTAAATTTACAGTATTAGCTTATTGTTTTACCATGGCCATCCAATTAATCCTGTGATAAAAAGGAATAAATTGAATGTCATAAATGCAACTGTGACTAGGTCTTGGATAAAGAGAACATCTTGTGACAAAAAGCTAATCCATTCACTTCCATGCATAATAATACTTGTGATTTTCTCTTCTCACATACATAGGATTCCTTTCTTGCCTTTTCATTTTCAGTTATTTATGATTTTCTCACTTTTATAATCTTTCCTATAATAGTTTCACATGAAAATCTTGTTCTGACTGGCAGGTATTGTAACAATGACAATATTTTACTTTCTATCTCAGTTTCGTCCAGAATGCTTTACTTCATAGAAATAAGACACCTTTGAAAAGCAGACATGTCTGGGAATGAGGACAGGAGCCAGTATAATGATAAAAATGCTAGACAGTGGTGAAGAGGAAACCATTATTGTTAATAAAGGTGCCACTGGATCATTAATGTTAATGAAAAAATTAGAAAACAGGATTTCTTTTTTGTTACTTTTTTTTTTTAAATTTATGATGCTCTCATTCTGCAACATTTAGTCACAGTTGCATTCACAACATTCAATTTATTCCCTTTGACTGATGAATATTTGGAGTGGCTGAATCACTGAGAACATTTGAACCTGTGGTGCCAGACAGTCTAAGCTTGCTGCATTAAGGTATCCCTTTCCTGATTTCTTTTTCCTTTTTTATGCAGTGTCTTTTTTAGATTTACATAGAAATTCCTTTCTTTTATGCCAGGTCGTTTAGCAGCTACCGGGATGATTTTTACTGGTAGAGTGGTTGTATATTTACTTAGTTGTCAATTTGCCACCTTTCTTTTAATTCCAGTTGAATGATCCACCTTTCTGATGTTTATTTCCCCTTTGGTTTCTCAGGTAAATCTTAGAATTGGGACTGGTATACTGGTATACTACTTTGGCATGTAGCTGTTGACTTTGAAGGGAATGCTGATCTATTACAGTGCTCTGGAGCTATACGCTTAAGTGAATAGATTTGTTTTCACAAAAGTTCAGCAGTGGGGATATTTACTAGAATGAGAGAGATGCAGTTTAAATTTACCTTCTGTCCGATTTAGAATAAGGGCTGGAAGTTATGTCTTTCATGTCCTAAGGAATGGCAGGGGAAGCAGGCAGTCTGGGAGGATTATTTCTCAGTCTCTCAGACTGGAACTGTTGAATTTTGTAGAAATCAATGCTAATTTCAGGAGTGCTTTAAACCTCTCTTTTCCATGGCTTTATCAAGTGTCATGGTCATGAAACTAAAGAATCAATTTCTCGCATTTGTTGGTGTGGGTGCTTGTGTCTGCGCATGTCTATCTCCTGCCCTCACCATTCCGTGACTGTTTTAGCTTGGGCAGAGGAGGAACAGCAAGGGATGGGTGGGTGCTAAAAAACTGAATTGTTGCATAAAATAAGAAACAAAGTATTTTCTAAATCTGGTTTCATCCCAAGCTTTTTTTATGGAGGTCTCACTAGTGAGTATGCTGTCAGAGCATCTTCAGGACGCAGCAGGATGGATGAGTATAGAAATCTATTAGGGTGATTCACCTCAGCAGCATCAGAATTAGAGAGGAATTGCAAATGTGTGATGGCATATGGAGCAAATACTATGTTAAACAAGTAGACCCATTTTGGAACACAGGGAACCAAAATATTTACTCTCCAGAGCACCCGTTCTCCAAACCTTCTACTAACATGAATGCAATTTTCACTAAGTCAGAGGGGATCTTTTTTCATTGCCTTCTTCACAGATGCATTGGTATTACTGATAGCTGTTTTAATGACAGGAGGTGACTAACTTTGGGTTGTGTCACATTGAAATCAATTTTTTTGTGTTACTTTCTCCAAATATAACTGCATAAAGCAGTAAAACATGCTAATTTGTAAGGGAAAATTATGTTGTACATGTATTGTGGGAAGGGGTTCTTAAAATTTTAGACTTATGAAAATCAGTGACAAAGTAATATTGAATTTACTGCGAAAAGAAACAAGCTGAGGTGATAAATAATCACCTTTAAACTAAGTTGATTGCTGAAGATCAGCTCTGGAAGACTGATACAGGACAATATACAATAGTTGGTAATAAAATGGTGCGACTTCCTAGGAAGAGAAAAAATAATTTCACCTTGGAGAGCCTAGCTGTGATAATGCTTAACCCAGCAAATGCTTGCACATTGGAAACAATCATAGCAGATAACGGACTGGAGACACTGAGTCTTCACAATCTTTGTTGTTATTGAGAACTGGCAACATGAGAGCCCTGTGATACTTCACTTCAGTACACATAACGTTTAGGCAGTGTGTCTTACAGAGCTAAGATACAATTTTCAAAATATGAGGAGTAATATTTTTGCACTTTTTATTAACATCAAGGAGATTTTTAGGAGTGGCATCAGCCTGTGGAAATTCATCAGGATGTTTTTTTTTTTTTTAAAGTAGAGCTCTTATTACTGGAATTGATTTCGGTTTTGTTCTGCTCTTATTCATGGAGAAATGTGATTGTTATTCAATATCCAGAACAATCTAATGTGCAAATTAATTGTAGTAAAAAGTGTCCTATAATGAGTGCATATGCATTCTAGTCAGATGATGACAGTGACACCTCTATCTATAATCAAGATTTTCATTATTTTATCTTTTAATCTTTGTTTCTTTTGCTTTTCTGTAGTTATGGCAAAGTTGCAACAAAGTTTGTGTCTTCAAAGAAACCTCTTTTGTTTTGATGCTCAATCTACGCATTACTGATTTAAAGGCAAAGTTTCAAAGTTTTTAGAAAGAGAAGCTTTATTTTCAAAATATAAGCTCTTTCTGGTCAAAAATCTCCAAGAGAACTGCCACTTTTCTTTATCCCCTTTTCTGTTGTGATGGCTTTAGAGACACTAAATTATTTTGGTTCTTTTTGGAGGACTTTATAGTGAAAAACAGCCCTAGCTGAGGACAGTGTAATAGTGGCATAACTGCATGCCATATTTTTCTACTTTACACCACAAGAGAAGGAATAAAATTTATAACATTTATCAGGCACTGGGTAGAGTGCCAAATCCCAGACAAGGTTTTTCTGAAGTCTGCACGTGCCAGGAAGGTAATGGATAATGGATTGGTAGTAAACTGTCATGCCAGGGGAAAATACTGGCCTGCCATGAAAGTCCCAAAAGAAAAGCTGTAGCGTAAGAAGCCTATTGCCAAAACGCAATGAGATCAAGTAAATGACTGCAGCTGCCAAGCAACTATGTGAGTGACATTTTTATAGTTGTGAGTCTGTTTTTCTAATTCTGACTTTCCCAACTGAATAGTAATACTCTTATGTTAATTCCTCCAATCAGGCATTCTGAGGTGCTCTCCCCCAGTGATCACTGAATAGGAGCCATAGGCAGTGACATGAAGATGAGACTTCCCTCCGCCAAGTCACTCACAGTTGGATAAAACATAAAAATTGTACGGAAAAGGAAATGTTAATTTTCCCTCCTTGCGTAGTTTTTTCATAAAGAGCTACATTTATCTTTATGTTCACCTTTACATGACACAATCTATACCTCAAGCTTCATATTTCAGGTGTGTTTACCTTGCCACAAAACCAGTGCTGATCCTGCTGCTAAAGTGGTTACTGTTCTGTGACTTGAAAGAAATAACATGAGTTTATGGCTGATGTGTTCCATGCTACTGCATTAAAGAAAATTGGAAAAACACAGACTCCTAGACAATTAATAGGGCAATAATGTTGAACTAGGTTCACTATGATGCAGTACTGTATAATGTGTGAAATACAGTTCTTAACTGAAGAGAGTCAGTATATAATACAGCAAGTTTTTAAACAGCAATAGGATCCAAATTTATAGGAAATGAAAAGCTGTGAAAACTGGGAAAAATATTTTTGTCAAATAGGAGCTTTTCTGGGCTTATTTTTGTACATTTCTTAAAATAATATAAACTACTACTATGCTTTAACTTTATTTTATAAATTCTTTGATTAGAATTTGTACTTAAAGATTACTCTTTATTCATTGAATTCTACAAATGTTGTAAGCACAGAGGCAGCCTTTTATTAAAAAAAAAAAAAAATAGAATTAAGAGTTATTCAGTATTTCAGCAGCCAGAAAAGTCAGAGAAGAAAAAGAAAAATCCATGGGAAGGACGCTGTCTAGAACTCAAGACACAAACTAGATTTCCTGTTCTACTAAATATCTCCCATACATTCCTGAATATATTGCTTAGTTTCTGTTGCACTTCAGCTTGGCTCAGAAGTATTCACATACCTCACAAGACCATAGCAAGGAAAAACTGCAATAGGCTTTGTGAAGGGCTCAGGTCTACAATTACAGACACAACACAGACATATTCTATAGAATCTTACAGGTCTAATGGTGTGGTAAGGAGAGACCCTGCTTAATTAAGCAAATTACTGAAAAAATTTATCATAATCAGATAGCACAGGCTGCAGAAGTTTTAATACTCATCAATAGTACACAAACAGTATAAAAGGGGAAAGCTCAGGGTTTATAAAAATGAGTTTAATCAATAGATGATGAGCTTAGACTGTGTATCTCATTAGGTATCCCAGCTGGTGTTCAAGCTGATGGTTCCAAAGGTCCCTGGATACACAGGTGTCTCCATGACTGGGTATCAAGTGAAAGAGGTGGTTGTATGTTGGTTTTAGCAAGAGTGCTAATGGCGTTCCTAAATTAGCATAAAAAATAACAGGTAGTTAATATTTAACCAGATAACGCAGTTATTCTTTGCTGTAAGTGATAGAAACTTGCTACATAATGCTAAAGATGCTGAGTTGAACTTTCAATGATTAGATGTGCAGGGGTCATTTTACATGCATTCATAACAGCTGAAGGAGTGCAGCTGTGCCAATTTCTCTCCTCCGGAGGTGGAAAGAAAGGAAGGTGTGCATGATAACCTTCCTTTGCATGCCTATGCAGATGACAATCTGAAAGCTATGATCTAGTTTACCAGATTAAGCTACTTTCTAAAGCTCTCCTGGGAACTGGTGCCGCTGTACCTTGTTCTGAGATTTCCAAATAATAAATGTTTGAACTTGGTTTGCTGCAAAGTAATTTTTCTGTTGAGGGGAGTATGTTGCAATCACTTCTGTGATCTGCCTATGTTCATTCCTTGTTAAGCTACAGTAGTTAGTAAAGATTTCCAGGGAATGTTTTTATCTCTAGATATCATGATAAAATTTCTGCTGTATGTTTCCTTTTTTTGTTTTTTTTTTTTTGTTGTTGTTGCTTTAAACTATACTCTTACTTCTTTTTCGCTTTTATTAGATACAACTATTTTCTGTTCTTTTGTTGTTGTATTTTAAAATAAAAAGGAAAAGCCTTTTTGAACATATGATGATATTTTTTAATTTATAATGTAAAGCAATGTATTGGTAAAGTATTAGTGATGTAATTTACTTCTAAGCAATAGCGAATCAAATTTGCTTTTAGAATGTATGACATTGAATTCATACATTGAAAAAAATCCTGAACGCTAGTGATATATTTTTCTGCTAAATTAGTTATCACCATAGCCTTACCTTGGCCTATTGCATTACCTTAGCTGTTTCCTTAGCCTGAATGTTGTTGTTTCAGATTCCATGTTTATTTTTAAAATAACAAAACACTCACTACAATCTCTTTGATTTTGCTCTAAACTGAAATAAAAAGAATACCTGGCATTGAATAAGTGAACCACGTTCCTCACAAAACTCAGTAAATTTGAAGCATTGCGTTATGTAACTTCCCAATAGAAATGTGAGAGCAATTTTTAAAGTGTATCTGCTTAAAGCTGTTTAACTTCATTTTTTCATACAGTTAGGAAGCAGCAATGGTGTAGAAAAAATACCAGTTTACAAAGATGTGAAGGGTTAAAGAATTTCTCATTTACTGTGCTGTCTAAGCTCAGGTGCCAGAGGTTAAAGGTGATTACTGCTGTCCTAGGCTGCAGGATGGAGTTAGTTTGTTCCAGCCTGGACCTGGGAAAAGCTTTCCCCCCTCGGTCTCCTCTTTTATGCCCCTTCTTGGATCAACACGAGTGAAAAGTTGCAGTATCAAAATGTTTCCAGTTGAAAAGTCGTAAGTTTGATTTATTTACTTACGTGTGGTGGCAGCTTGTGTTTTTCCTAGGAGGCAAGGGGGAAAAGGGAGTATGTGTTGGAGAGACATCTCAAGACTTGTAATAAAAATACCATAGGTAAGAAGAAAGGTAAATCTAGGTTATACTTGGCAGGTATGTTCTGGAGGAGAGTAACTTTCTGTTTTGGTATGTGTAGTGCTCAAGCACTGGTAATATTGCAAATAGTTGGAGTAGGGGAGCTTGGCTGGGACATAGGAATCCCAGCTTTTGCACGTGTCTCATTCTGGCTTACAAAAACCTTCATGTATTTTTGGACTTGTGAAACTGCCTTCTTCTGATCCAAATTCTGCTTTCGGTCAAAATTATTAGGGGTAAAGGATACAAATTGTGAAGAGCTATCCCTATACTAGGTGCAACTTGTTTTAACACAGAGCAATTTCTTTGTTCCTGTATAAGCTGTGTCTCTACCATTATGTGATGGTGTAATTATATAATTAACAAAGTTTTGCCTTGTTTTTTCTCTATAGTATTCTAAAGCTTCCCTTTCTGCTGTATAGGGTGTGTTAGTCCGTTGTATTCATTGGTGTATCTAGTATCATTGGTGTCTTCCTTGCTGTACCATGAAGTGATTACTTTCTTCCTGCGTGCATGTACACAATTTGGAAAAAAAATATGGGTAGGTGGGAGCTAACATGATTATTTTGGTACTACTGTAGCACTTCTTCTGTAGAAAAGGCAAATTTTTATTTATGTCATTGCCAGTGGTGTTAAAGAAAAGCTGATAGGTGCTTTATTTTTACCGTCAAACAGGAATGATCCTTTGCAGTTGTATTGCTCTTCACTAGACACCCATCACACAGCCTGAAGAATAAGAATTAAATTAAATGCACACAGGAACTGTGTACTCTGTATGCAGCTGTGTTGTCCAAGATCCTGCTTTTCCTTTTCTGCCTTCAGTCTTTCATTAACAGTATTTTATTATTGGTGATTGAGAATATAGTGGTGGCATTATAATTAGAAGATAAAGTTACATTAGCTCCAGCTGCAGTTTGATTATGCCGCTTGGATCTAGATGCAGTAGTGAGTTTCCCTCTAATGATATTTATTTTTCTCAGGTACCTTTCCCCTACCCCCTTTCCAGACTTTCTGGGCCTCTATGCTCTCCTTAGTGTTTTTGGTTTGTGTGTTTGAGGTGGCAAGGAGGAAAAATTCCCTAAAGGAAGGAGGAGATGCAATCCGACTGCTGCTCTGCGCTTTCATCTAAAAAACTGATGAGAAGTGTTCTTCTGATGGGACTGAACTGCTGTCTGGGGAGGCTGGGTGTGGGGATCCAATGTTGTCCCTATACATAGTACTGAATAATTTTACATAGTACAAATATTGCACTACTGAGCTTATCCTCCTTTGCTTTATTGAACTTTCTGGATGAAATCTCATGGTGCTAATGGAACTGTGCATGTGATCTTAGAGAAGTATTAGACCCCTCTTTTTTATTTTACCTGGAAAATTTTGAAACAATGAAGTAACAGGGAAAGTTGGGGCAAAAGAAAATCTTTTCAGACTGAAGACTCTCCAGCAGAAAATCATCATTCTTTTATTCTTATTTTTCTCTCTTCTATAGTGTAAATCATATGCTTCTTTGTGAGTTTTGCTACTTGGTAAACCTTTTATTTCACCCAATAAATCCTTACCGATAGTAAAAAACGAAGATGAAGAATACCCTTCCTAATCTATGAATCTCTAAAATCAATGAGAAGTCTGCTTGTTAGATTAGACTTTTTTCATCTGTGAAATATATTTTGTGACTCAGTACATCTAGCCAAAAACACTGCAACACTTCTCCTCAAGACATAATCACAATTTTCTTAAGCCTTCTCAAATAAATAGGTTTCCTTTAATGTCTTTTAAAAGCATTAAAAAATGTAATTATCATATTCATGGGGAAGCAATGTAAGCTTAAAAAACACAGGGAATTATGTCTTCTAGTTTCTTTGTGTGCCATGGTGATCTGACAGAATTTGAGTAGCTGGTAAGTGAAGGCACCTGCTGGAAATTAGCCCCCACCAGTGGGTTTTTTTTTTTTTTTTTCCAAAGCTACTCTCTATTTCTCTGCCAGAGAGCTTTCTCAGTCGGTCTGGTTTTATTCAGTTGAAATCAGACATGTTTATTTCATGCATTTTCCATGTTGAGGTGATGTGGCTTACAGACTGCTTGCTGAAAACAAAGAATGAGGCCCCAGTCGTTAATACTGGCTGAGGGGAGAGCACGTTGTAGCCCAGGAATTTGGGGTGGAATATGAAAGTAGTTTCAGACGTCCTTCATGATTTTATGATCTTAATTTGTTTATGCAAAGTAATCTCAGGGTTCTGTGACGGGTACATACTCTTTTTGGAGATGGTATTTGCCATGTCACTTTGAAAATGAGGATGACAAGTGACCTCAAGGTCACTGGAGTTGAACAAATGTTTTCTATATGGGGTTGATTTTTTGGTCCTCCAGAAGATGTCTTAGACTGCCCAGACTTTCTAGACTGACTGACTACTTGATCTGGGCACATGATGAAAACCTGGATAACGGGTTTGTTATCGCTTTATGAGGCATTATATATTAACTAGTGTCGCTGCTTTATGTTATGAAGGGAGATCAGTGCCCAGTATCTGGTTGCTAAGAACAGTAACGAAGGTTTGAACAGCAGGGAATCTTTTTAGAGATTGTGTTGGACTAAGACTTAATTACTGTGTACTTTTTTAATAGTCACGTGGGGAGCATATTATACTTGCAATAGCTCATCAAGACTGCTTTGAGTAGTTTTAATTTAGAGAATGACAACAACAACAAAAAACTGTCAAAGGGAAAGTAGTCTAACAACAGAGAGGAAAAATCAAAAAAAGCTAATATTCTTGGTGTGGTGGGATCACAGGTCCTGCCAGGAGCCTGCTCCAGCATGGGCTTCCCATGGGATCACATGTCCTTCCCATGGGATCACAGCCTCCTTTGGGCATCCACCTGCTCCGGTGTGGGGTCCTCCACAGGCTGCAGGTGGATATCTGCTCTACCATGGACCTCCATGGGCTGCAGGGGGACAGCCTGCCTCACCAGGGGCTTCACCAGGGGCTGCAGGGGAATCTCTGCTCTGGTGCTTGGAGCACCTCCTCCCCCCCTTCTTCACTGACCTTAGTGTCTGTGTAGTTGTTTCACTCCTCTCTCCTGGTTGTTGTTGCATAGTAATTTTCCCCCCTTCTTAAATATGTTATCACAGAGGCACTACCACTGTCGCAGATGGACTCAGCCTTGGCCTGTGGTGGGTCCGTCTTGGAGCTGGCTGGCATTGGCTCTGTCAGACATGGGGGAAACTTCTAGCAGCTTGTCACAGAGGCCACTCCTGTAGCCCGCCTGCTACCAAAACTTTGCCATGTAAACCCAGTACATTTGGTCTTGTTAAAATATACAAAACTGCTAGAAAATTGTAGTACTGTGTGCATGTGTGTATCTACATATCTGTTGTAAGGCATCTTTAAAGGTTGTCTAGTTCCACCCCCCTGCAACAAGCAGGGACATATTTAATTAGATCAGGTTGCTCAGAGCCCTGTTCAACCTGACCTTGAATGTTTCCAGGGGTGGAGTATCTACCACCTCTCTAGGCAATCTGTTTCAGGGTTTCACCACCCTCACTGTAAAAAATTTCTACCTTCTGTCTAATGTAGATCTTCCCTGTTTTGGCTTAAAACTTTATCCTCTTTTACCCAATGTCCTATCACAACAGGACCTGCTAAAAAGTTTGTCCTACGTACTTACATGTATATGTACATATAGTAATAATAAATATTCCTCAGATTGGGGTGGTAGTTACTTTTGCCATTTATTGGAAGGTCCAATAGAAGAGCATGATTACTTGTAACAATCAAATGTAAATATATCATAGGGCATATTTAGAAGCTTATAAGAACTTCCTCAAATGACAATTTTTGGTCCAATACTGAATACGTAGGCTTTGGTATGGAACAGTCTTAAAAATTTTCATGCTAAATTGTTGCAGCAGTATGTAAGAACCAACCAGTCACACATTTTCTTCTTAAGCTTTTAAAAGAATTTCAATAACATGAATTGAACTGTCACAACAGTGGTAGATGTTATTATAGGATTGCGCTTTGCAATAATTTTCCCTTTGTACTATTAGGACATTGGGCACTGTAAATCTCAGTGGGCTCACTGAGTGAAAACGGAACATCATGAAAACTAAATTCCAGAGCTGTCAAATAGACATGGAAATAATATTAACTCTTCTATGATTCTACTTTATAAAACCCTTGCATAACACCAAAAATGGCAACAACTTCCATGATTGCTAGATGAAACCATGTCATGGTTCATGCCCAGTTATGACAAACAACCTAAGCAGAAAGATAGATGACAGTTTGTGGAGATCTGGAGCACTTTGTTTCAGAATTACTAGTTGTTATATCAGCAATAGCTGAATCCAAACAATGCAGAGAGCTTGGAAACTGAACTAAGCTTGACTGGTGTTAAGTGCCAAGTACATTGTAACCTTCTCTTGTGTAAGGCATTGTATAGCCTGATCAATTAAAAAAAACAGTTAAACCGTGAGAAAAATTTAAGCATGTATTCCAAATGGATATGCTGGTGGTCCACTCCAACAGCAAGAAAAATTCCTATTGCCCCTGGAGATATTGTAAGAGGCCTCTAGATTTTGATCAAAATATAGAGGTAAACAGCATAGAACTGACTGACTGTAAGGAAAAATAATAGCTTTCAACTGAATATTCAGAGAAGCTTAAGTATCTTGGCCAGTATGGCTCTTGACAGTCCTGTTATTCTGTTTGTCAAGTTTAAATCTGTGTCATCAAAATATATCTTGCAAATCACTTGCAAATGGATATCTTTTTCAGGCAGGGTTCTTTAAAGGCAAGTGACTTTGGATTTCGGACTTGCAAACCAATCACCAAACAAGATTGCAGTTGCAGTAAAATCTCTCTGAAGTGTTAATAGAGTAGAAAAAATAGAAAAACTTTGGATTAAAGGAACATTATGAAACCTATTTGTCATATAGAGATTTAAAGGATGGATACAAGCAAAACCGATAGAATAATCATAGAAGCATACATTTTCCAGTGGACCATCTGGCTATATGAGATGCAAAGAAGCCAATAAGGTGCTGGCAGAATTCCATTTGCTAGGCATTAAAAAACAGAGGTCTTTCACTGATAGGTGAGGTATGCCCACAGTCTGGGGAGGATATCATAGGAGGGTAAGCAAAAATTGCAGAAGGGAGACCAAGAAATGTGTTACACTGCTTTAGTCATTGGCCTGTCTTATTTGAACTGCTTTAGTTTCCACAGAGCCTATAAATTCTTTCTTGAAGGTTCAGTAAAATTATGTAGCCCCATAAACATCTGAGCAGCAAAGCAGACTGTGGTCAGAAGTTTGGGTCTGTGACAGGAAGAAAATAATTAAAATGATTCCTTGAGAAGGAAGGGCAGACTGAATATTTTGGCAGAACCTTAGACACTTTCATTACTGGTATTAAGGGATGAAGGTCCTCTTGTGATAATTATACCTTTCATTCTCCAGCAAAAGCGACTGACAATGAAGATTCTAAAAGAATGAGACTGGCAAAAAAAAAAAAAAAAGAAAGGAAGGCAGTAGAGAACATCTGAAATGCAACCGAATTTCCTTGTGGATATTAAATGTCAGTAGTGGAAGTAGGATTCTTGTTACATCTGAATCTGTTTGTCTGGAAAGGGATGGTGAGAAGCTATTGTGCACGTTCCTCCCAGAACTCTTGGACTGCTGTCACCCTGCAGTCCTCACAGAGTCTAATGGTGTATTTTACATAACTTGATTTGGGGCCTATGAAATCTTTTGGAGAAAAATGCGAAAATGACTTCAGTTGTGCTGTATGTGGGTTTACTAGTTTATTCTAAATTTTGGAAAGTAATGTTGCTACTGTGTGTGGAGTTTTTTTCAAGTGACCTCATAGAATAAAAGATTATTACATTACTGTTAGCAGTTAAAAGGAGGAAGTAAGTGCAAAGTAGTATAATTAGCCATCAAAATGCTTTTTAGGTGAGTAGGTTAACATACCTAACATGATTTAAAATGGAAATCCTTGCCATGGGAAGTAAGCTGCTTACTGTTGTACTGAAGAAGCATCCCTTTCAGTTGTTCTTAGCTCTTTAGTGAAGAACGTAAGCTCCATTACCCAGTATGCTTAGATCACCTTTTATGAAGTAAACAGAGCCAAAATACTCTGAAAGAAAAACAGAAATTACTGGCAGATCATTTTGTAGAGCCACCAGTACTGAAGCCAGTAGCTGTATTTGCTCTGACTCTGTTATTCCAAGTTGTTGTCTTTGCCTTTCTCTTCCTCCCCGCTCTCTGCAAAGCCATGACTAAGTTCTAGAAAGAAACTCTGTGTTTCAGAGAGCTGTGGGGTGGTGGGCAAGAAGCGATCTATGCTTTAATCCAACTGGCTCTCAACACATGGCTAATGCAGAGGCCTCAAACTCTGTGTAGAATAACAAAAAAGCAACTGCAGGCTTTAAAACAATTTGGTGCTTTTGCAGGCATTGCAATCTGAAAGCTGTTTTTGTGAGTCTGAATGTTCCATATAGGACAATGTGTCTTAAATAACATGAGACATAGTCTCAAGTATAGTGTATTCAGGCTAACGACATCTGGACTAAGTATCAGTTGGAAGACACGTATCTTTAAATCAGTGACCCTTCTACATCCGACGCAGATAGAAATCCCATTAAACTGGTATTTTTTCCAGATGCACTGCTTTGGTGAATTGTACTGCATCCAGGAGCTTGGAGGAGCTGAAGAGGTATAGATTTGCTTTACATCACAACTTACCTTGTACTTTCCATTGTTAATAAAAATTAGCCCAGGGTTCTTTCTGTAAAAATCTGTATGTCTGCATTTTAGAGTGTGATGTAGAGGTGCCTGAAGTTGGTAAGAAGCTAGCCTGGTAGTAAGAGTGTCTCAATGCTGTGCATCATGACTATGGTAATATAAATATTCATTTCACTCTAAGAGCTGAACTTGCGCGCTAGCTGACTTTTTTCGGTTTTTGAAGTCACTGGAAAACACCATCGTTTTCCTCCTATTTTCAGTCAGGACATGAAAGTGAAGCAGTACTTGAGGGAAATGTGAAAGAAATGCACTTTGCATATGAAGGACAAAATAATTCAATGATTATGTTGGCATTAGGATAAAAATTGGAGTATGATTCTGTCTCCCAGCAAGACGTCTTCCTCCTCCTTATTACTTATTCAATTTGCTTGTCTTGAGCTGATCTAAATTATGATAGTATTCCATACAGCACTGTTTGGGCAGGGCTGGAGCCACAGACTGAGCTCCTTCAGTAAACGAATGTCTGCCATTTTTTGTTCTCTGTGGTAGTCAGCTCATCCAGTAGGACGGTGCTTATTTTTTTTTTTTTTCTAAGTCATAATAAATCAAATATGCTATCTGTGTTTATTTTCCGTGGATTGCTTTGTCTCAGAGTAGATCTAATCTAGTCTCCCCAAACACACCACCATCCAGCAACTGAAATGATTTTAAAAGAACAAATAAGCTTGTGTTGACAGTGTAAGTATCTCTTGAAGTGACTTCAGAAAAATCTGCATGACCCATAAGCACAAAATGAAGAAGTCTGTTTCCAACTGGAAATGTCACTCTTTGCATGTGTGGGGTGGGAGAGGAAATGACATTGAATGTATTTCCTCACCATTTCCCTGAAATCTTTCATATGTAGCATCCCCAGGGACCATTTTGCTCAGAGAAGCAAGTATTCAGTGACTTCCTGCAGAGAAAAAAATGCCAATGCTTCTCTTTAGAGAAGTTATACTGGAGCAGATACGCCTTCTTCCTCCTGTGTTCTCTGACTGCCTCCCTGGGCAGTATTTTTGTATTTTTATACAAAAAAACTACCTCCAGTATTTTTATACTGCTACTCAGTATATGTGATTGCCCCCCAAGACATTCAACTCCAAAAGATATTATTAATCAATAGAATCTATACACTTAAGACCAAAGAAAGTTTGGTTTTCCTCTGTGTTCGTTTCTTTCTTATTTCAAATGTGAGTTTGTGGATCATTTGGGACAAAGCTGTTTCCCTCTTGAGGCTGTTTACGTTATTTACCAGAGAGCCTCATTTGAGCAAATATTTTATTTTTTTCTTCACCAAAAAAAAAATAAAAGGGCAGCAGATGCCAGCAGCTGTGATCTTTTCTGTAACACTGGTAATAGGCAAGGTGATATATCATGGTTTTTCATACGTAAATAGGCATTTGTCTTTGGGCAAAAACATCTATAAATTCACATTCAGATGCGCCATCATCAGCTTCACCTGGTTCGTGCATGTCAACCACAGCGTCTAGAGCCTTAGGGACAGAGGGTGAAGAAGAAACATGAGAACCAGCAGTTGCAGAGGTAATGAGATGATATTTACTAAGAAGCAGTTTTTAGAGGGAATACTTCTAACTGCTTTTTTGTATTTAGGGAGACTCATTCTGTAAGACGTGGAACTGTGTTGCTTGCAAAGCAACGCTGATGAATTTCCAAGGACAATACTTAACAGTGAAGTAATGTCGACTGTTTCAGTTAGCGAGCGGTATGGTGTAGTACTAAACTTTCCAGAAGAATCGGACTCCTACGGCAGCTCTGTGTGAAGTGTGCTTTTCTCTGAAAAGTGCAGTTGCTACAAACAAGGTCTGGGTTGCTTGCGAGGCTGTTCCCGGAGCTGACAGAGGGGGGTGTGTGTGATGGGTCTGTTGCTGTGGGAACTAATGAAGTTCTAAAGTCAGCAGTAAGATTTCCTTCTGCTTTGATCCCCTGGGGAGGATGAGCAAGTCCTTTTCAAATGCAAATCTTCAATGTGTAGCCTACCTAGAGGGAATAAAGATGGGAAGGAGAATAAATCTGTTTTAAGCTTCAGGCATTTTCAAATTGGTTGTGCTACTGGTGACCTTTTTTAACCTTTTTTTTTTCACTTCTGCAAAGCTTTACCTTGACTAAGCTCTGCTATGCTAAAATCAGTCTAGTGTTTGGGAGTGATCTTTCTTTTCTGTGTGCGGGAAGTTGGTGGTTTCAGGGGAGTCTACATTCTTCTCTTCCCAAAGAACGGGAAGTGAAAAGCTTCCTGCTCCCCCCAGAATGATCATGTGTTGGTTTTGACCTTTTCCAGTAATACACATTGTGGTTTTTTTTTTGTTTGTTTGTTTTTTCAAAAGCAGCTAGGAATGCAGGATGTGGCATGGAGGGAGGAATTCTGCCAGTGCCAATACGGAGCTCTCTTCTGACTGGGCTTGGGGTGTTACATTTGTCCTTGTCCCCTTCTCTTCCTCTGCTGGTGAGAGCCCCCACCTTATGATTTCATTATCACGCAATACTGCATTGCAGAGAATTAATTTTAGTTTTTTTTTCTTAACTTGTCGAAATATCTTGTTCTGCAACTTGTCATCTGTGATAAGCTACTAATTACAAAGTATGTTCTTCCAATGTTTCTGAATTAGTTATATCTGTGCAAAAGCCTGTAAAGCACTGAGCACCTTTCCTGCAAGGAGGTACAGCGACCTAGAATTTGGGAACCAAACTATATTCAGTGGGTGTTTAATTTAATGTTCCAGCTAAAAGCTGACTCTTATTGCTTGCAAAAAGGTGTTATCTGCCTGATGATTTAAAAGCTCACTTCTACCCGAAAGGCTTACAATTTACATATTTTAGGGAAAAATATTAACAGCTAGATCAAGACTGCTGCAGTTGAGAGATTACTTTAGACGCTGATCTGCGTTCCCTAACCTGGGGCTGACTGTCCAGTGAGTTCCCTGGAGTGACTCAGCCTTTAGTTCGCTATTGCAGCCACCAGTGCTCACTAGTAGTTCTTGAACCAGAGTCCTGGGAACAGGTGGTTGCAGGTAAATGCAGGAGGCAGCAGCACTGCTGGAGGTGTGATACCATTGAATGCTGGAGGATAAAGCCTTAATGCAGATACAGTTTTATAACATCTCTCCGATCCACCCAAAATCTCTGTGGCTTAGATATGCTAAAGGAAGGACAAATATTGTCTGGCTTGCAGATGGGGCAGTGGTGATGGGTCTGTTCAGACGAATGCTCACTGTGTAAAAATACATGTTTTCCTTATTCAGCTATCGCTATCAAGGCTGTGCAGCAGTCTTAATTTTGGGCTTCACTGTAGGATTTCAGTGCTGTAGTTCCACTGACTTCAATGGCATGACTTCTGCTTCTTGGGGAACTACAAAAGGAGCTGGACCCACTGTTTTCAAAGTTTCTTTTCATTCTAGTTACTAAGTAGGTCGTGACTTTCGCTTACCATGTGTTTCCCATAAAAGCCCTGGCTGCCTTGAGTGCTATGTGATAGGTTGTCTGGAAGCTGGAGACGAAGTGCATGCACTCCGCTAGAAAGACTTTCTGAAATATCTTGTACACAGTAGCTGAAGTTGCCACATGCTACTTACGCTACAGCGGCTGCATGTGGTCACGTTTACAATGTTCACACAGCAGCATTCACAAGAAAACCGTGTAATGATGAAAGGGCTTCAGTGCATACAGTGTGATGAAAAAAAACAAGTTAAAAATAAACCTGTGAAACATCTAAGGAGTGGAAAAATCTAAAAGGCTGTGCAGGACAATGCAAGCCTGTATTTTTGTGGACAGTGGCAGGGAAGGGACAACTAAGCACATGTCAAAACAAATACACTGAAGGATATGAAAAATGTTCTCTCCTTCCAGATTTATTTTTTGTAAGAGAAACTAAGATTGAGAATTAAAAGAAAACTACTCTGTGTGTTGTGTCAACTTAGAATGGCACAGTCTTCAGCTTGTGGAAAGGAAGTTAAAAAGTAATCATCCAAAGCCAGCACTTTACTAAGCCATTTTATTAAACTTACTGTTTATTTTACATGTGGCAATAGCAAAGTACCTCGATTTTAATGCTGGGAGGGTAGTGGGAGGGTGAGGGTTGTGGGGTTTCTTGTGGGATTTTTGTTTTGTTTTGTTTTTAATGTTGCCACTTGGCTAATGGTTATAAACTTTCAAGACTGGAAGCTGACTACTTGCATGTAAAAATTGCCTTCATGAAAGAAAAAATAAGTTTACTATGTTTGGGTTTTTTTACCTTTTTTCCACAAACTGTACGTTCCTTCAACCCTGATGAATTCCATGCAAAATCTTTTGGTTTCAGTTATCATAGGACACTATTTAACATTCAGGTCATCTCCCAGTCTTTTGATGTAGGTGGTTTTGTAACAATTATTGTGGTTCCCGTTCATGGGGGAGGAAGGGTTGTGCTGCACACAAAGGGTACATCACTGGGACAGCGCAGCTGTCTTCGGTGGTTTTCCAGGAGAGACACAGACAGGCAGCTCAGTAATATCTCCAAGGAAGGGAGGAAGAAATGTTTGCAGAAACTATTGCTGCAGTGTAGTTGAGCTGTAGACCAGACAGATGAGCTGTTGGGTGTCTGATGTGTTTTCCCTCAGAAAAGGCTCAGTGCCAAGGTATCTGACAGCATATAATTTATTCACTACCTAAGACCTGACGGATCAGGCTGGTGATTGTGCATCACGACTACCACTTCTGTCTTAAGGAACAGTTTCCTACAGAGTTCCGAGGTAAACTCAGATGAATGACAAAGTCTAGTTAGCAGGACTTTGGGCCAAATCCTGCAATGCATTACTTTTTGCAAAGAGTCAACTAAATAGCCAAGAATTCTGGGTTTGACACAATGCTAATTAAAATCTGTGGACTTCCTGCTGAACAAAATTACCAATCCTGATGGAATTCTTTGAAATAGAGAGATTTAGAAATCAATATTCTTGCCATTTTTTAAAAAAATAAGATTCAAAACCAGCAGAGTTAATTTCATGTACATGGGTGATCTTTTTTTTGCTTGATTCTGTACAAACTTTTAATAAATCGCTCTATGTAATTTGGGGGCGGGGAAAGGGAATAATCCCTGGCATGGAACAGAGAATTTCTGAATAAAGAAGATGAGTATAAAATCTTCCCATCTGTACTCTAGCATGGCTTCCACCATCTGACATACAGATACAATAGCTGAGGAAACTGTGATGTTTCGAGTGTTTTTTGGAACAGGAAGCCTTTTCTGAACAGACAGAGCCTTGGATGGATGGATCAGAAAAAGGCAAATGTCTTGTTGAAAAATCTGTCCTCTCTGCATCTAAATGAGGTTGGGACTGTAAGGCTTTTATAAGGAAAAGCTGATGAGTAAGTCTTTTGAGTGTGCTTAAGCACATAATAAATCTAAATCTGAACTCTGCAATGTGACCGACTGCATAGCAGGGTGGATCTGAAAGGCTATAATTTTGAAATCTGTGGAAGGATTTTGCAGTCCGTTCTCCAGTTCTGCACCTTGAATTAATCAGTTGCAATTTTTACTTACATTTTGATTGTGGAGCACTTGAGTAACTTACATTGCAGTACAGGAACCAGATTTACAGTGGAGATGTATTAATCCTTGTGAGATAAATATCTAAAATCCTATCTGTAGTCTAAATAGAAAGAAAATCTGTGGGAAGGTGAGAGGGGGCTGACTGTATATTTAGTCTTTAGTAGCTGTGTAGCAGAGGCGTTTGGAGGTGAATAGGAACAGTCTTCTTGGTAACAAGTAAAATTCTAACTAGGGTATATGAATTTCTTTGTTCTGTAGAATTATTCTGAATTCTTCATTAACAGATTTACCCTGAAGTAAATGAGATCTGGCTCTTGTTTTCTGTAATAATCTTAAACAATCTGAATGTTAATAAATAATCATGCTTTGTTTATATCCAGGTATATTTGATCTGAACTCATCATGTTAACCAAACTCACTTAGCAACTATTATAAAACTAAGGAAACTATTTAAGCGTATAAATGTAATTTTATTTTTTAAGTAAGTAAATTGGAATTTTAGTTAAATATCATGGAAAGCTTACAAGTAAATCTGAAGAAACTCCTCTGGACACAGAGGGGAAAAAATACACGGAAGTATGAGGATCTTGTGCTGTCCAGGTGAGATTTAGGATGTTTCATGCACCAGTCTCAATAAGAGAGGAGAAAAAAAAAACAAAACAAAACCAAATTGCTGTATTCTATATCTTTTCATTAGATGCATAGGATCACTTTGCAACCATGTAGTGGGAGAGTTCAGAATTGGACACAAAGTGATGTTATTGTTGGCAACTGGGGGATGAATGTGTTTGTAGGTAGAAGGGTGTGGTGGTTTAATTTGGGGAGAATACAGTCTAAATTCTGGTAGGGCCAATTTACGGAGCTGTAAGTGTGCTGTTTATTTGATCTGCAAATCAAGATTCCTTCCTCTTGATGAGGAAGAATTGCTGCTGTAGGAATGGGAGATTTGGAGCATATCGTATATGAGACTTTAAGCTTTAGTTAGAGAAGGGGAGATATGATAGAGCAATGACAGCACAAATTAACTTGGTTGCACCATCAAAAATTCATTACGTTTTGTTCATTGTAGAAGGTTATCAAAAAGTTTTCTAAAAATGCTGATACACCTTTGCATGAGCACTATGGTCAGAAAAGCTAGTTGCGGGTATCTTTGCAAGCTGTTTTTGGCTGTTTGGAAGGGTGGAGGTGGCAGACTCAGAAGATACAATTTTCAGTCTATACCAGAATGGGAAAGCTTTTGATTGCCTTGTTGGTTTTTTTGTTTGTTTGTTTGTTTTAGTTTGTTATTGTTGTTTTGTTTGTTTGTTTGTTTTACTTCTGTGGCATGACTTAAGTCTTAAAGGAGAGTTTGAAATTTAAGACCCAAAGACAGAAAGAAAGGCTGAAAGACAAGGATTTTTTTTTATTATTGTTGTTACTCTGTAACTAGGACAAGAATACCCATTTTTCTTCCTGCTAGATTTTGTGTCACTCTAGTTACTTTCTTAAAATAATTCCCGTGCCAATGGTATTTCTTGTTTCGGTTGGAGTGGCTGGCAAACTGGGACTGCAACATAGTAGTATAAAGCACACAGTGAACCTACCTATGCTTTTCTAGAAGTTATTGCTGCACGTGTCCCTGACAGAGCTGAGTTGAGCTTGGAAGCTCTCTCACTGGTGTTAGGCTAAGCACAAGTTTTCTCCGAAACAAGGATGAGGTTTGCCTTGCCTCTTCTTCAAAGAGTGAGTTAGCCTCCTGCTGTTGTCAACACGTGACAAGAAGAAACTATTTGTGCCTCACCTTGCTAAACTGGCACAAATTTTATTATTTTTTTTTTTTTCCTCCTGGATTGGCTGAATATTAATTGGCACTGCCTTCTAGAGCATATCATGTTATGAACATTGCAAGTTGTTCTGCCATCAGGGGCCAGGCTTTGAGGCTGCAGTCTCTCTCACAGGTGCACAATGGAGTTTGGCTACAGGGAGCCCATAGTGTTCCTGCAAAACAAATTTGGTATTAACAAATGGTTGCTTTCTGACTAAGCCTTGCTTAAAGTGTAAGTAGTCATTTGTCTTAAGTTCGGATTTCTCTTTTCTGGGATTTCCTAGAGACATAGCACAGATGTGTCTTCTTTAACAGCTGTGGGGCTACTCTTCTCTTTTCCACCCTGTGGCCCAATCCAAATGGACAGTTACATACACTGACAGCATCTCCTTTTTGTTGTTGTTATGCACTTTGTATTGTAGCACCGTCTCTGTCCTTCGAGAAACCTTGACATCCATGGTAATGTTTTCTGACGAATATGCATCATGATACATAGAATGATTTGATTGTACCTTCCCTGTCCTAAATTTCTCATTACTGCTGTGCCTACGACTCTCATTTTACCATTTCTGTGTGGACATGGAGGCCCGTCCACGGTCATTGAAACTCTTTAAGCTGTCCCCAAGGCATTCTCCCATGTCACTGGTAAATATGACAGATTTGTTGTCTAGAAAGAAGTGAATGGAAGGAAACACGAAGGGGTCTGTGTGTCCCTTCCCACTTAAATTACAGCAAAATCTACTAAGAAAATCTTTTAGCTTTATGGGCCCCATTTATCCGAAATAGCTATTCATGTTGCATACCCATCTCCCTGTTCCTTTTCTCTACAGACACAAAACATCCCCTTCCTGCAAATTACCCCATGGAATAGAGGGGCCACATGAGGTACACCAGCATGAGATGTCGTACAGCAAAATCATTAACCACCAATAAATGCTATTCATAATGTTTTGTAGGTGTTTTACTTACCTGAAGATAACTATAGCAAAGCTGAAAATTAATTTATTTTATGACTGAAGCATACAGCTCTATCAGTCTTGATTCAACCTATTGGATTTGTGTGGAGATGCACAGATATGGTTGATTATGCTGTTAGGATATATGTGCTGCATCATATTTATCTGTTTGCTAGAATCAATTCTTTATAATCATATTTATCTTTTAAATTATAACTGGTTTTCAGGACTTGACGTGTATCCTGAGTAGATCCATTAGCATTCTTGGTTTTGAATGTTGTCATTTAATTTGCTTTGCTATGAAAAGGATTATACTTAAGACAGAATATTTGTGCGTCTCATCCTCTAATTCATTTTCAGTTTAGTCAGGCTGCCTCAGTTCTATCCCATTCATTCTTAGTAACTGTAAGGGCCATTGTAAAGCTGTGAATACAGTTCTTTCAGGAAAAAAAAAAATTAGCCTGAACTTAGGCTTTTTTAGGTAGGTCTTCCTTTTATGAGGCCGCTCAGAAGTGGAGGACTCTATTTTTCTCTTTGATAATGAAATTGGAAAAAGCAGGTTGGATACTGAGAACACACTGACCTCTTCACCCTTGCCACACATGTTCTAAAGGATTTTTTTTCCCCTCAAAGTGTCTGGCTATGTAAACAGATGACCTGCCTGTTTACCACAGACTCATTCTCTGGATGTGAAATAAATTTCAATGACTCAGTGCTTCCCATTAAGTAATATTATCAATATTTAGAGGACAGTGGTGGGATTTTCCATGCTGTCTCTGGCAAATTGTTTATTTCCAATGTGTCTGGCAGACTTACTGCAGATGCCTTTCTGATATCACTTCCTTTAAGAAATTGAAGGGTTATTTTTGATATCTCATGGACCAGGTAATCTATGAGTATTTATGCATTAATAATAATTACATGAATAACCATTTCCCCAAGTGTAAAATGAATGGAACAGCTAGAAACAGAATGCTCTAACAACATACCAGGTTAAACATTCAAGAGCCCTGGTTAGAGGTCTTGTATTATGGCCTTTATAACAACTCCCTTCTTTTCAGCAAAAGGTGTCCTTCTTGTGCACAGCTGTTAATTGGTGTAGTCTGTGTTAGTTTGTAGTAGTACTTTGTGGTCCCTAGTTTCTGCCTGTCCTGTCCTATATACTGTTTGAGCCTATCTCTGCTCATAGAATAAGTAAAAAGCATGAAACCAGCACTATTTCAGGGATGTCTTTTCTTCCATGGCAGTGTTCAGCTCATTAGTTCTACCAAAAATTGATACAGAAGTAGTTTATATTGTTTGGTTGGTTAACAAACACATTTGGGAGACTATATGAATTGTGTTGAAGAACATCCTTGCTTCCTGAGGATTTACCTGAAGGACATAATAGGTCCATGTGTTTCAAATAAAGTTGGCTAAGTTCACATGTCTGAGTGTGCTTTTAACTATGACTGGCTCGTGAAGGTAGCTGGGCCTCTGATACTTATGTTGACAAGTATGCTCTATTCCTGGTTTGTTTGCTGGGTTTCTTTTCCCTAATCTATTTGACCACATAGTGGCATTTTATTTTCAGACTGTAAATTCTTCTGCAACTGTCCTCTTGTAGTGTACTGGTCAAGATCCAAACAAATAATTAATTTGATATCTCTTGTGTCTTAGGGCTCTCGTGCATCTCGTCTATAGATGTACTAGCATAAAGCTTGCTTTGTTAAGTGTCTTACAAAGTATCCACTAAATTGATATTGCAGGATCAATCGTAACCCTTCAAGCAGACTAGCAGGTAATGCTTATGTCTGCCTTTAGCTCTTAGCAAAGCTCTGCTAACTGAAATGCTCTGTAGTACAGACAACTGTGAGAACTGTGGGAAGTATGTCGGGGGGAGGTGTCCCAATTATTAATGTCTCTTTCATAAAGTAAAATTTACTTTCTATAACAATGAACTTAGGATCCAGTCCTAAACTCTGAAGTTAGAGTGAAAATTAGATGGTTGCATAACATGATAATAGTTACTGGATTGATATTAGTGTCTCTCTCTTGCTTTTATCATGTCATATACATTAATTACTATGCTTCTTATGCGGGTACCAGCATTAGTAATATCAACCACAATATACATTCACTGAAATGTATTTTTTTTATTGTCAGATATGCAATAAGAAATGTGAACATAATGTTAACAATTTCCTGCAGTCACAATGCAGAAGGCTACTGCAACTTAACAATATCCTGTATTCCATGGTCCAATGTTGTTTTATTTAACCATAACCTTTGATCTTCTACAACACCATTCAGAAATTTTAGATGTGATCCTGCAGTTATTTTTAACTGCTGTATGTTGCTGTATAGATCCCTGTGTGATTGTTGTCACGGCTGTGTCAACATCACAGAAGTTGACCAGGGTAGATAAAGGAATCTGAGCGCATTTGTCACTCACGAATGTATTTTTGTTTCAAAGACTCGGGAATGCTTCCTCATGCAGGATGCTTTTCTGCACTTGCATGTCTGCCTGGTTACTACATTGTCTTTTGTTAACTCGAAAAAAGAGGTCAAGAGCTCAGTAGGCACGAAGACTGAGTTTTAAGATTTGCTTTCCAGGAGAAGGGATGAAGGGAAGCAGGAACATAGTATTTTTGTAATCTCTATTCACTGGATTCCTGTAGGAGTATTTCCTAAGATGTGTGCTAAACAGTGGGAGGGGAAGGGGGGGGATATGTGTGTGTGTATTGGTATGTGTGTGTGCATATATATATGCACATCATTGGATATTGGAAGCTATTTCTAGTCTATTTTTCTCTTTTGATGTTTCATTGCACAGAAATTAGTACTGGCTGGTTACTTACCGATGGGTCAGTGAATGTAGCAAGCCTGCATGTACAGAAGCTTCATACCTGGCTGAAAGTAGTGTCAGGGTAGAAAAAGAAATGCTGGATAACATCCTTAGTTAAAAGAGCTTATGTGGTAATCAAATCCTCATACATAACCCAAACTGCCTTTCCTACAAGTTCTTTTGTGTGAGTTTGAACTTACCGACCCCTGAGCTGGAAGCAAGTGAAGTTGTATGAATTTACCCTGGCTAAAATATTAGAACACCACCCTCTGCATACCTAATGTGTTATTGTCTCCTAGTGGAGCCAGTGTTATGCATTTGTTTCAGCAGAAGTCACAGATGTCCTAATGTAACTGTCCTTCTCTCATTCAAATAGTTTTCATAGCTCAATTGAACCATAAAAGACAGACCTCTTACACGATCTGCAATGTAAATTTGATAGATTTACATGATTGAGTCATTGACCTGGCTTACAGTTACTAGAGGCTTGATGTATAACAGTGGGTGGAAAATAATTGAACTGAAGGCAGCAGAACTGGTATAAAAATAGATATGGAAGACTAACAAAGTCCAGGAAACCAGAATGGATCGATACCTTGAAAAACATAATTATAGGGCTGAACAAATTCTGTTGAAAAAAAAAAAAATTGGCTAAACTGTTCCTCTAAGACTCTTTTAAGGCGACAGCCAAAGAAATGGTAATTTTTGCCTTGGTCATGAGTTGATACTGTGGTACCTGTAATGCTAAATATATAGAGAGATATTTAGCATATATATAGCATATATATAAAAGTAGCTTTGTATAATGTATTGTGCTATTATAGCAGAATGTTTAACCCTGACCAGGACTGGCAAATTCAAAGATGAATTCATAAGGGATTCTCTTTTTTCCTTCTCTAAAGACTTTGAATGTCAAATTTTTAATCAGTAACAGAACACTTACTTTGATTATTTAAAATTTGGAATATAGAACAGGACTGTAAGAAACTGATTTTAGTGAGGGGATGTAGTATTCTTAATGAATGTCTGAGATGTTACCTTTTTTCCTTGCGTGTTTCCATGTGCATAAATAAATTTAACTGATCATCACTGTATTTTTAATCTGTAGTTTTATAGGCATTGTCTGTATTTCAATTAAGGAATTGGAGGAATAGAAAAGACTCTCCTCTGGAACGTTCCCAAATTTTATTTTATCACAAAGTAACCAAGCGTAATGTTTCCATATGTTTTGTAGCATTTTGCATCTTAAATAACCTGAATGATAGTCAGCCATTACCAAGATATCATTGCTTCATGACTCATTTCCTACAAGTGAAACTGTGACCAGGTGGTAATTTATTTAAAGAGAAATACTGTTGACCTCTCAATTCAGTCATATGCTGAGAATGTATGAAATTCATTCTGCTTGCATATACCTACATGCCTGCTTAATATAATGCATTTGTAAATCATGTCTGATTTTTTTTTTCTTTAGTTTACATTAAAAATTCACCAAAGCAATAGGCTTTTTAAGCCCATAGTCTCTTTTATATTAGTGAGTTATTTACATTGCTATTTACTGAACAGTATATTTTGTTTTTTAATTGAAAGGCCACAAGGCCTAATTTTAGAAGCAAAAAGAAAGTTAATTGTGTTTTCCTTTGAAGGGTGCAATTTCTTGTAAACCAATGCAATCTTTTGCTCTGTTTCCAGGAAGACAACTTCAATAAATGTCAAATGTAGAATGCCATCAAATACAGTGACATTGCTGCAGCAAAGCTTGTAGATTTGTCGCATTTGCCTTAAACCGTTTGTCATGGTTTAGGCCAAATCAGCCACTGGGGACGCTGGGGACCCCAGATGGGACCGACAGATGCTCCCCTCTTCAAAAAGAGAGGCAGAGGAGGGAAAAAGAGACTTATGAGTTTAGAAGGAACTAAACTACTTGAATGAGATATTAATAATAAAATACAAAGGAAATAATGAAATATATACAAAACCATATCAAGCTCCCAAGATGACAATCATGACACCAGCTGGCACTGGGGCAGTCCCAGGCTGGACTCAGTGATAGACGGGAACTGGATTACGGATCTGCATTCAGGATCAGGACCAAAGCCAGATTATTGAAGTGAAGAAAGAGAGAGTAAGAGAGGAAAAAGAGGGCTGACCCTTTGATCCCTCAGCTTTTATACTGAGCCTGAGACAGATGGGATGGAATACCCTGTTGGTCAGTTTTGGGTCACCTGTCCTGTCTGCTCCTGCCCACAGGTGGGACCCCTCTACGCTTTTCCGCTTCCGACCCTCTAACGGGGCAAGTAACAAAGTGAGCTGCCCTTGGCTGTTACAGCAATGAGTATAAGCAGGAACCCCTCTGCATACCATGCCTGGGCATCAGCTGTAAACTTATCACTCTGAGAGAGCGAACAGTTTCTGCACAATATGCTGTTAATTTCAGTAGTTAGAAGAGGCCCAGCTAAGAAGCAAAGATACTGAACAAAATTGGTCCTGTTTTACCTCAAACCAGGACACCGTTGTCACCAAAACTACCGGGGCGGGGCAGGAAATCCAGTGTGTTTTTCATTCCTCTTTGCTTTCTCTTCTCCCCAAAGTGGTATTTTCTGGACACAATGCCTAATTCTTCTTTCTAATATGTTAAGATAAATGAAGACTGAAACGAACAGTGTCATACCTGTAACAGCATTGCCCTTGTTGAAGGAGAGAGGCTTTTGCCTGAGAATAGTAATAGTTCAGCATTAGGTTCTTACTTATTTTACAAGAGAGGTTTTTGGTTTAGGTTTTGGGGCTAGTAGTGGGGGGTTTGTTTTTTTGAGAAGTCTTTGCTGTACTGATGCATCTAGGGTAGGAGTTGTAATAATCAGCATGGCTCCTGTGTGATGATTGATGTTATTAAAACTATGTGCAAATTTTAGCTAGAGCAATTCTAAGCCACGTATTAGCCACGTATTAGTTTCCATGTGCACTTGGAATGTAACATTCAGTAGTTTTCCAAATGGATGTTTTAGGGGTATAAACGGTGTTGCATTTTTGCATAGGATTTTCAGTTCAGGATATTTCAACCTTATTGGTTGTACCACATTTTCCATCACGCATTAGTCATCCTCAGCATATTAAAACCTTTAAGAGGCACGGTGGCAGTACCTCAAGTTGACATTAGTGTAATGACTGATTACTTTAAATGAGTCCTGAAAACTAAATTTCAATACAAATTATGACTTTTAAAAAAGTCTTATTTTGAAAAACTCATGAAAGAGAAATTGTCATTAAAAAGAATTTTTTTAAGTGGCAGAATTCTTGTCAGATAAGTGCACTTTATTGCTCAGTCATAAGACTTTCTTGCCAGGAGGTAATATTTCTTCCCATTTAAGTGAAGGGAGACAGTCCTGCAGGTATTCTTTTCTCCTGTCTTATAGAATATCCATGGGGAATGAAGCCATGTCTGTTCACAGTAACACAGAACTGCCTGGGGTCTGCAGAGATATGCCGATTTCTTGTATTTTCTTTCCATTTTAGGGCCCTCATCTTGGCTTCAATAAAAGGTCAAAGCACTGTGCTTTAGCTAATAATATCCTAAGGAATCAGAAATTTTGTTTTATTTAGAAATGTTGTGGCAACTTGTTGCCGTGCTGTGGTTTGGTGTTTTTTCAAAATGCTAATACTTCAATGACTAAAATATCAAAAAGCTTAAGTAGGAATTCATGATGTGTAGGCCATTTCTGGCTTTCAAAGGGTGACAGTGATCTCTATGGAAAAATGAATGAATAGGTAAGAATCTTGCTTCAATTTCATGTCCTGACAATGAAAAGAGCTCCATTTGCATGGAAACTTATTATTAAGAGACTATCACTCCTTGTCAGGGTTTGCCAAAACATTTCTAAACATGTTCTAAATGTACTTGGAAACTTCTAGCGAGAATTTGTAACAAGACTGAAGCAAGTGTTTTTTTAAATTTAACTCAACCTTGACGTACCGTTTGCACATCTCGGAGAAAATATATCAGAATTCTGGATTAGTAATTTTCTACAAAGAGGTAGATTTAAGGTTTCACAGATCCAGCTTTGAGCAGGCCCAAGTATGCATTTTCATATTAATTCAGCCTGATTAAGATGGTACGCACAAGCTTACCTAAGGTCAGAACACGGTCTTATTTCATCAAGGAAAGTATTTGTGGAGGCAGCTTGTTTTATTCAGAAAGAAACAGCTTTTCTGTTTCTAACCATGTCAACAATCACACGTTCCTTCTATCTCTGTGTATTCAACATGTTATTCCCTTTTGGAATGGGATTACTCTGCCTTCTCAAAAATACGTTGAAGTCCAGCATCAGTCACTTGGAACAAATCTCAGTGATTTCTGTCTGGTACAAGCAATGCAAACATGGATCAAGTTTACTCTGACCTGTTGTATATTTTAAAGTTACGTATGAACGACTGAACTCACGGGTCGATTTGATCATTCAAGAGGTCATCAAAGGAACTTGAATGACTACAGCCACCATTTAGATATCACCAACTGCCTCAGAATAGTTTCAGAGACATCCATCTAGTGCACTATGTATGAACCTTGGTGCCTTCGTTGTGACCTGCTAATAACGAAACGACAAACTGTTTAAGTAATGCTCTTGCCTCCTAGCTTTAAAGGGGAGCTTTCACAAGGTGTCTGTGCCTTGTCCTTCAGGGGAGGTGGAGGTGATAGTGGACAGGACAACCAAACCAATCCTTTTGATAGATGAAGAGAAAGAGGGGGAGTTTGTCCTGCTGCAAGGGGCCTGGCTACAGTGTTTGTCAGACAATTTGGGGGGATATCAATATTCCATCTCAGAAGCTATTCTGAAAATAAGGTATTGGCTATCTTTGAGGCAGGCTGTAGAAAAGCATAAATGTCATTATGTTTTAGTTTATGTATATCAGTGCTGTCACCTCACTTTGTGCTAAGCTGGTGATCAGTGTCTGCAGTTCCTGGTGTATATTTCAGGGATATTTTTTCGTAATTTTTTTAAATTTATTAAATATATATTTAGACACTCTCCTCCATTAATTTTATGGGCAGCTGTAGCACTTCCATAATGGCTGAAAAGTCTGTTATGTACCTAAGACACCAAAGAACTGGATGTTGCAATACGGAGTATTGTATTTCTTAGGGCTATACACTTTAAAAGACATCTAATGCCCACCTCAGGAAAATAACCTTTTGATCTCAATAGGGCTTTCAGGAAAGCTGAGTTGCAGATTTGTTATCCATCTCTTTGAAGTACTTAGAACAAGGCAAGACTCTCTCCTTTTTTTTTTTTTTCCTGAAGCTACTGAAAAATTTTCTGCCTAGTAGACTCTGTGTACCTGTTGCAGACCTGCTGAGCAAGACAGGCCCCAGGACCTAATCTGGTGTGTTGTATTCATCCTGAAAAGAGACTTTTCAGGCCTCATAAAGGAATGTGGAAGATGTTATGCATTGCCATAGCTGGAGTCTGAAAGCAAAATTCACTCACAGTCCAACCCAGATCACAGTTGACTGTTTGAACAGCCCCCGTCCTAGAATCCCATGCTTAATTTGTACCAGGCTTTGCTTTTCTCATTGGTCTTCAGGATTTATGCCAGTAATAACAGCCAAAAGATTTTGCCTCTGCTAGCTAGTTTGGATTATGCATGTATTTGCCAGCTGAGCATCCTGTTATTACAGTTTCCCCCTCCCCAGTTGTGTTTCTAACCTGTCTGCAAATGGCACAGTTTCTCCCTTTCTTCTACTGTGGAAAGCGAGCATTATGTAAGGCTGGCTTTCCCGACCTTCTTAATCATCACTTTACATGTAGAGCTGCCACGGTAACACTGGTCTTTGAAAAAGTAATAGTCACACTTACCAGTAGTTGCTATTTATAGTCGTTTGAGCTGCTAGTAGAGGGGACACAGGTATATTCACTAAATAAAACCGTATTTGCACAATCCACATGCTCGATAGAACATTATTTCCTATATAACTAACATCTCTTTGACTCTTGTGATTTCCCATTTGACTTATTCTGCTAATTTGTTAAAAAACAGTTTCTTCAACTTTTTAACATCCTTATTTCCACTAGCATTTCAAATGGCTGTATGAAGAGTTTCTGCTCCATTTCTGCCACAGAAGGCACACAATCCATTTCACCTTTTCTTTTATAATTGGATTTGTAAATGAGTATAACTCTAAAGGACTTGCTTACAGTGCAGTAACCACCATGTGCTTACCCAGTAGTAAAATTTTGATAAAGCTTATGATTAAAATAGTTAAAAATAAATAAATATTGCCTTGAGTTGTGCTCAACAAACAAAAGGTATCGTATCCATTTCCAGTTTACTGGTCAGAATGGGTGATACTGGAAAATGATCTAAAAGAAGAATGTAGAATGAAGAATTAATATAGTTGTCATCCCCACAAATGAATGTGAAGTTTTCAAATTGTATAACGTACCGTGGTAGAGGAATTTTACTTCTTCATATCTATTTACTCGAGGGTCAGCCTTGTGCAACTTAGATCTCTCTTGTCCTTGGACTCTTCACAGAAATGTGTATAAATAGCTGTGTGCAATGTTTACAGTAGCTATGTATGGCAGCAGCATTCATGTGGAGTAAGGGAGGGCTTTCTGCTGCAGATTTACTACAACTGTTTCTCAGACCTTGAACTTCTCCTTTGTTATCCCTACTTTACTCGTTTGTCCGTGTTCCCCCCCTCCCCCCTCCTTAAAAGAGGTTGGTTGGTTTGTTTTAATCAGGTATTATAAGTGCAATGTCATCAGCTCAGCATGGAATAAAAAGAAAAGCATGTCCTGGTGGGCGAAATAGAGGCAGGTCTCCGTTGCACACTGTCAGTGATGGGGAGGTTATATGCCTCTTGGAATTACAAATGAGTTTATGGACCTGTTAGTAAAAATATTTTAAAGGGCAGGAGACAGTGAGTGTACAAAGTAGAAAAGGGATTCCAGCCAAAGGTGATTATACAAGAAAAGATATGGAAGTAAATGTGAGAGAAAAGGACAGGAAAATGAAGGGAATAAAACATTTTTCAGAATTTATAAATCTAAAGAACTGGTACTGAATTATCCTGTAAGGTATCAAATTACATTGATCTTGCACCTCTATAATAAAATATTTTGGATTTTGGCATGAAACAATACTTAAAAACAAAATCGTGCTGAAAAGCAGTAATGGCCAGAGGGAATTCTTTAAAGCAAAGTGCATGAATGAACGTACGAGCCAGTCACACAACAGTGAGTGCCAAGACCAGCTATGACTGTGTCTGTCAAGTTTGGAAACGTAAATATCATGCCAAAAATGGAAGAAACCTTCACAAAGGAGTAAGAAATTTCACTGTTGTCAGAAGTACACAGAAGTTCATTTAGACACTTTGTAAAGTCACACCAGGATAACTCACGGTGAGAATTTACAAAATGTGAGAGTTGTGGCTGTTCAAACTATTAGAAGAAAATAAATATCGCCTGTAAAGAAGGCTTTCATTAAAGGCAGTCTAATGAGCAAGCAACTGAACATCAGTAGGGATTTTACCTGGGACGTTTGCTACAAAGCGACTTCTTATGGTTCATTTCTCAATTATCTGGAAGTTAGAATGAGTTTGGAATGCAGCAGGGATGTGACTGGTGGAAGTTTTGCATTTGCCTACCTCCGGTGGGTTATGGGGATGGTGCTTACCTCTGCTTTCACGCCTTCACTTCTGGAACCTGGAAGTCTGTGTTAGGATTTGGGGAGGAGGGCAGGAGCGTTGTGCACATATGTAGTATTCTCTAAAATACAGACCTGACTTGAAATTCACAAAGGAGGAGGGTGGGGAGACAGAAAGGTAGAACTTAAAATAACATGCAGGTAGCGCTTCTGTTGCATGCAACACACTTTATTTCACAGCAGGCTCAGTGTTAATGCAGGAAAGAAACGGCCATTCAGAAATACTATTGTTGAGATTGTTCTTGATACCCTATGGGATGGCTCAACCTCCTCAAGTCAGGTTGTTAGTCCACAATCATGCCTTATTTAACCCTAATGCAGTGTGTGTATGTATACATATGGAGTTGTATAAAGGTGGTAGCACATATGTACTGGTAGTATACGCGGGTGTAAATACCATAGTCTAAAATACCATGCTGTGCAGTTAGTCTCTTTGTACCTTATATCTGGTTTACGCTGATATTGAAAACTGTTGTTTGCCACACCTCAGCCTAGTATATTTAAGTCATAATTTGGCTTAATGCAGAAATCTAGCACGAGGGAGGCAGGTGTAAGAGTACAAAAATGTAGTAGTGGGCTGGCAATTAGTGTTTATATTCCCCAGCTGATAATAAGTTTTATTCTTCATTGAACAAAAAGCAAGCGAACTTAGAACTAGATGAAAAGCTTTCAAAACTTTTCAACTGTTGCAACATGACTGCATCCACTGAGGAACAAGATCAAAGGAGGTCCCTGGCCTAACCTCTGAAGGCTGCTCAGCCCCAGCCTTGCTCCTTGGAGCACAGAGCTTTGAATCCCAGCGCAGCTCTGGCAGCTGGCAGCAGTTTATATGGCTGCGTTTTAACCCTCCATTTGCCTTCCCAGTGCTATCTTTGGTCTGGCTCCATGGTATCTGGAGGATTAGCTGTGTGCATACTCCAACAGCTTTGCATGTCTCTTGGCAATATCCAGCTTTAAACTTAATACAGTGGGAGGTCATTCTTCCCATTGCTATGCTGCTTATTTGTTTAGACTTCATTCAGTCCCTGGATCCGCCACAAGCTTTAAATTCTTGCATGTTTGGTTGGCCAGTGAGTGCACATGTATAACTTACTGATAAGTGACACATTTTTGTCATTGTTTCCAGACTGGTGTAGTTTGTTACGCTTGCCTTGTGTGTGCCGTTTTGTGTTCAGTGGTAATCTCTTTCAGATGTTGTATGCTAACATATCTTAATAAACTATTACTTCAGACAAAGTACCTGAATGATTTCATTATGCTTATACAAACAAACATCTTTGTTTGTTTTAACCCTTATCTTTCTAAGCAGAGATGTTAAGGCACGGTTGGGATGAGAAAGCACTAAAGCACTTTTGAGGGCTCAGAGTCACAATGGTAGGTACATAGCTGCCCACCTCCATTATACTGGTGCCCAGCAAGGGTAATGGTACAAAAGTCTCCAAATGAAGCACAGAGTTGCCATTGCCTTAAGACTTTCCATTATGCTAGGATGTCTGGGAAGCTTTATTTACTTGGCTTTGTACTTACTGGAGAAAAAATAGATATTTCTCAACAGGAAAAAAAGGCAATTGTCTCTGTGATGTCCCTAGCTACTATAAAGAGGCTTATGGCATCACCAGGAATTTTGACTCTGATCTGAGAAATAAAATGAGACAAATGAAAACTGGCAAGCAATAAATATTTCCCTTTCCATTTCACTTGCCAAAAGTCCTAAGAATGTAACACCAAAAATCTGTGCTGAATTGCTCTTGCTTGTTTCCCTTCAAACGGTGCATTTCTTATTGCTCTTTAGAAAATATTATCAAATCATTTTTGGCTAGGCTGTTACTTAAGAAAAGCTCTTCTCTGACTCATATGTTACTTAAGCAGAATAAAATATGTGGCAAGAAGCTCCTAACTCTCACTGATGTTCAGTTGCCAATTAATTTGCATGATGCCTGGCTTGGTACTCAATGATTTATTGAAACGCTGTTACTGTTTTACTTTGTTCAAAGTTATTTTAAACACGACAATGTGTGTCTCTAATTTGGATTTCTTCATCCTATAACATAAAACTAATAAATGCATTTTAGTCCTGTAACTTTTAAGAACAGATGAAATAGTCTTCCCTGCCTTGGAAAAGCAGTTTATGGCTTAATCCTCAACGTGCACAGTCATACTTTGGAAATGCTGCTCAGCTACTGCTCGCTGTTTCCAGAATGAAACACTGTGGAACAAACCAAGAAATTTCATTTTGAGAATTCTGAAATCCTTAGCTATTACTTTTATGCATTTCTATACTTAAAAAAATAATTAAATAATCAGATTGTATACAGTCGTCCAAGACACACTATGCATTACTTACTCAAACCTTGTATGTATACTGATTTGAATTTAACGCAGGGTTTTCCTGTGTTCTGCAGATTCCTATGAAGAATTTCTGGCTGATGCCTGGCTCCTACCCCTGAGAACAGGGAGTGAGAGTGGAGGGCAGGGAGAACGCTTTGCTGTTCGTTTTCGTGGCCACCGGGTGTCATTCTAGGAGCAGACTTTGGCCAGCCTGAGAGCATTACTATGGCAGCAGCGCTGGAGGCTTCACACAATAAGTTGCTTTGCACCAAATCACCCTCTAAAGCAATCATTATTTACCTATTGTATCTATTTTTTCCTAAATAATTATTCTAGTGGATAAACAGTGTTGTTACTTTCAGCTTCTGCATTCAGGCTGTAGAAATACTGAGTGAGTTAAAGGCATTTGTGTTAAGATGTTCTGTAAAGGCTATATAGGCAGTTAGGGAAACTTTTGTATCTATGCATGAGTGTAAATACAGCATTTCTCAAGAGGTTAAAAGCTGGTTTAAATAATTAATTTATTAGCATTTCTTTTTAATTTGTACAGAACTGACATTTTGCAATTAAAGTGCAGGAATAATGGGGAGGCAGAATGACTTCTAGACATAATCCAGGTTGTTTTTTTCTCCCCTAACTCACGTCCAACAAAGAGGGAGGTCCTAGAAAAGGTCCACAGCACCGTGCAAGGCACCGATCTGGGTTTAGATTGGTGTTACTCTGAAGAAAGCTTGCTGAATTTGGTGTTTAACATACCATGCTGGTCTTGTTTTAAATAATTTTTAGGAGGGTTTTATGTGGGAGAATGAGCAAATAGGTGCACTCTTCAAGAACAGGAACAGTAGCATGAAAAAAGCACGTGAAGAAAAGGAGATGAAAGGTTTAATGAAGTGGAGCAAGGCTCATGGTACATAAGGTAATAAGGACAGATTTTGGTACGGCAAAGATTTATGTAGCCTTAAAAGTGAAGATGTGAAGCCTGAACTTAAAGCGGAAGGGCACTGGAAGAAAACTGAGATGCAAGCAGGAGTAATAGTTAGGATACTAAAGAGCACTTTTAACATACTGAATTGAGAGAGAAAAAAAGGATTTTTGTCCTGTATGTGTATGTTTATGTTTATCTTCAGCTTAGCGTATTTGCTTCTTTAATCAATAAAATACCACTGAGTTAAAGCATCGGTGTCAATCCAGAGAAATTAATCTGGAGACCTGTGTAAAATGCTACTAAATTGCTGAGAAATTGTTCAAGAAAAGTAAAAACTGGCTGATAGTGAAGCTTCGCGAATAACATATACCAGAATCTAAGTCCTGGAATTCTTGTTCCATGTTGCATGTGATAGTTAATAATTACACACATCTTACATAATGTTATTTCCCATTTATTCCAATTGCCATCCAATCTCAACAAGGACACTTGGTGTTTAAATTTTGAATATATTTGTGTGTGTATATATATATATATTTTAATGATGTTCCATTTAGATGGCACATAGAGACCAGGCAGCTCCAGCTTGACCTCCAGAACACCCAGAGCCTATCAGGGAGCATTTGAACTTCCTGCTAAGTTAAGAGCAAGTTCTATGGTGTGTTTATATGATGCAGAGTTTTTTTGGGTTGGGTGGAGAGGGACAGGCGCAGTTGTCCTTTCCATGAAGGCTGATGCTCCTCCTGCCATCTTAGAGCTGGAATATTTCTCATATTTAGAATTCCCAAATGAAGAATGCTCATTAACAGGACAGGTTGCAAAAGCTGGCAGCACAAATAATGAGGAAGTCCTTTACGGTTCTTGTTTTCTGCACTTCTGATCAGTCTCAACCTGGCTTACTCATAACTTGGGAATCTTTTTTTCCTGACTGTGTGGGAATTCTGTTATGAATGTTGTGCTTACAACTGGATCAATTTAAAGATTTTCTGAAGCGGTTGGACAACTTGTGATTATCAGATAAGTGAAATACAAACTTTGTTTTGATTGGATCAGACACAGGAACACTTAATGTTTTGTTATTCCACTATAGTTGCATTTCTAGTAGTGTCAGAGCTTGAAAACTTGCCTCTTTTCAAACCAGTAGCTGTTTTCAAGGCTATCACATCTACTGCCAGTAAGTTTTTTGTGAAGGTACTTCCATGGAGAATATAGTCAGGCCTCTCAAAGAACTGGATTTCATCTGAGCTGTTTTTACATTAGAAAATCAGTCCTTTTTTAAACCCACATTTCAGACAGAAGGCTGTGCCACTATTGCTTTGTGTGCTTTGCGCCATTATTGTCTCTACCAGTTAATCAGGGTGACTACTCTCTCACGTGATGCTTTCCTTTCTCTTCCCTCTTGGCCCCCAAATTTCTCTGCAGGAAGAAAATGGTGTGTATTATGTTCTGTAAGTGTGGTTGAAAGGGATTCCATACACATGCTACTGTGCAAGTGTTAGAGATGGCAAAGCCAAAATAGTGTGCAAGTTCAATTCGGAAGAGACGTTCCTTGCAGTAGTTGCTGACATAAAGAAATGCTGATTTTTCTTCATGCTAGAATATGGGTTCTTGAGGGCTTTGGCCATCTTCTATGTCAAGCTTTTGATAACTTAGAAAAAAGTCAGGGGACTCGAATTCAGCTGGGTGATAGGGTATCTCCGAACAACTGAAAATAGCAAAACTGTTAAACGTACAAGTTAAGCAGGAGAGTAATGTCAATGAAACCTGAGAGACAGTAGGTTGAATAATATAGCGTCCAGTTCTGGAGCCCCCAACATAAGGACATGGACCGGTTGGAGCGGGTCCAGAGGCAGGCAACGAAGATGATCCAAGGGCTGGAGCACCTCTCCTATGAAGACAGGCTGAGAGAGTTGGGGTTGTTCAGCCTGGAGAAAAGAAGGCTCCGGGGTGACCTTATAGCAGCCTTGCAGTATCTGAAGGGGGCCTACAAGAAGGCTGGAGAGGGACTTTTTACAAGGGCGTGTAGTGATAGGACAAGGGGCAATGGCTTCAAAGTGGAAGAGGGGAGATTTAGAATAGATATTAGGGAAAAAATTTTCATTATGAGGGTGGTGAGGCACTGGAACAAATTGCCCAGGGAAGTTGTGGGTGCCCCATCCCTGGAGGTGTTCCAGGCCAGGCTGGATGGGGCTTTGAGCAACCTGGTCCAGTGGGAGGTGTCCCTGCCCATGGCAGGGGTTTGGAACCAGATGATCTTTAAGGTCCCTTCCAACTTAAACCAGTCTATGATTCTATGAATTGGCCAAGTGTGGCTGAGCAGTTTAAAACTCAGTGGCACAGCACTGTGCTACCGAGTACTCCAAATCCTTTTCTGTGCACGATAGCGTATTCCTCTGCTTCAACTAGCTGATTTTAATTAAGAGTCAAAGTCATTCAAATATTGCTTTGGCAAAAGTAATATGATCAGAGGTTGTGAATGATCTTACTGTTGCTATTTTTCAAGTTTTAGTACTCTATTAAAACTAACTCTTTCTAATCACTGCTTTAAAGATTAAAGAATTCACTTCTATTGCCAATAAACTTGCTTACAGGAATAATACCATGAAGAAAATAGAAGTGATGTCCATTCACTGGCTAGGTGCAGGGATTGGAGGTGGATTTCAGATTTTAAGATAAACGTTGTTGTTCCCGTCCCTTTTAGGGTCCTTAATGTTTTAGTGCGTTCTCCTGGATGCGTGCCACCCATTTGGGAGTGTGAGTGATATCGTTTGTCAGCTTCATTTTGCCTGAGGTTATAACGATATGCAGTTCACCCAGAACTGTTGGTATGTCTCTCAACCACCTTTCCTTTGCAGCAGAATATTTATTGATTTACACCTGCCGGAGGGAGCTTCTTCCCAGAAGCTGTCACTGGCAGTACAAGTCCCACCCAGGCTCGTTGCAGGCTGACCCTTGACAGGAAACACTCCCTAGCTCCTGGATGCTGTTAAGAAGCTCAGTGTTCTTCTGATCCATCTCCCATCTTCCTCTTCCTCCCCACCCTAGCTCTACACATGCTTAACAGTCAAATAAAAGGATCTGTTTAGCAAGTGTTTGTGGTCAGGATTTTAGGTAAAGGATTGAAAACAAAGATACATGTGAAAAACTTTAAGCTGGGATTGTGTTTTATAGCTCAGATCTGTAGCTTCCTAGCCTGCTTAACCTACTTTCTACCCCAACATCAGCGCTAGGAATCCAGTGTGCAGTGACACCTATTTCCAAAATGCTGCAGGTGCTTGCAAATTTTCTTCCAGTGCCTCTCCTTGCTTTGCTGATAAATTTTAGGAAACAGTTGAACTGCCTCGAAGAAAAATGACAGCTAGAAGTAGAAAAACTGTGTGCTTTACAGTGATTTCTGCTGCCTCCACTGATACCGAGTTTATTGGGGTAAACGAAGTTAAGCAAAGCATTTCTTTTGACTGGATGGTTTGGTTCCTTAAAAGCCATGCATGTTTTAGCCAGTTGGAGGGATTGCACAACGGCTATTCGCTCTGACTTTCTAGGCTTAGTAGTTTTATTTATATTAAATGTCACCACATGCATAGTCTATGAAGCTTGTGATTTCTAAACAGTCACCGAATTTGTTTTGTAAGTGCACGTTATCGCCTATTGATGGAGATAACTGATCTAGCCACGTACTCTGGCTGAGATGTATCTATGAGATCAGGTCTTCGTTTGTGCAAGTGTATTCCCAGTGTGTCGTCTTAATCCTGTATTGGAGACAAAGGTTTTGTTTTTATTTTTATATCTTTTATAACAAGTTACGATAAACAGTTTTGGGGTTTGCATGAGATCTAATTATACTACTGGGTTCTTAACAAGACAGAAAAATGGTATGTTGCACACAGCTAGTAATTACTGGGAGACTCAGAAGATATATTTGAAGAAGATCTAGTGGTAACTGCTTAAAATATTGCAGCTGCTGCAGAGTTTGCTTTTAATGTTAGGTTGGGTATATATTCATACACAGTACATCTGGTTACCAAGTCTGACTTAACTAGTAGTTGTCTTGTTTATGATGTTGAGCAACCAAAACTGGGGAGAAAAATACCACGACGCTTTGGTTTCTAGTTCGGATCTTGGTTGTTGTTGTTTTTTTTTTTTTTTTTTTTTTTTTTAAAGGAATAATATTATTGAATATCTAAGAACTACAGGGGTTGAAGTCTAATGTATCGGCTTAAGCTGGTTAGTACCAAGCTGAGTTTCACTGCCCCTCTACCCGACCCTTTCAACGTGGAACATGATTAGAAAGGAGAAAAAAGAAAAATCATAGTTTTTCCAGAAGAGAATACTCTCCACAAATGTCTGCCTATACAGATGCACAGAGAGAAAAACCAGCTGCTTCCACAGTGATATCATCCTCTTGGATACTTAGGTACCACAAAGACCACAGAAGAAGGGAGGGAGTCTAGGCAGGCTCCATTATGGCTGAATTGCCAGGTTTAGACACAGTTTTTTCTCAGGAGTGCTGGAAAGTGAGTCTTACCTTCTAGCTGCAAAAACTTTCTTGTTTTCATTCTGGTTGTTGTGGTTTAGGCCATATGCTTCTAATCTAAGTTGCCACCCTTCAGCTGTGCATGCATGGCCTGATCTCTTCTTAAAAGACAGAAGTTTGTGTGGTTTCCTCAATCAAGGGGAAACTATTTGCTGCTGTTTACTGTTGCATGAGATGGGATGTTCTTGGTAATCCAGTGTGGTGCGGTGTTTTGAGTATTTGCTGTCTTTAACTCTGCTCAAATATGTCTGAATAAGAGAGTGGGTGACTTGAAGCACAAAACTGCTTGAATCCAGCAGTGACCACCTGTGCTTATGTGGAAAATGAGATCAATAAATACCAGATTTGCTCTGTCCTGCCCTTTTTTGGGGTGTCGGCCACAAATGAGAAACTCTGGCAACAGCAAGAACTGGAACTTGAGAGAAGTTAAAACTGAATTAGTCCTTCCATTAGCTCAGAAGACAACACTCAGGTCATGTAACTGAGCACTAAAGCGTGGAGCTTTTTACTTTTTGGGAAAATAGTATTTGCTGAAAGTCTTTGTCCCCCTTCAGGTATAAATTAACTAAAAGTTTGCTAATGAACTTATGCAACAAAGTTCTATTCAGATAGTATATAAAATAACTGCATTTAGTAATAATTAATACTGTGTAAATATCCCAAACAATTAACTGAGATATGAAAATCTCTCTACTTTAGTTTAAATATTATTTTGTATGGTCTTAGTTGGCTACAGCTCTCTCCAAAGCTTTCACTTCTATCTCCAGCAAACAGCTAGAATCAATATGCACTGTAATATCATCAGATCTGCACTTCCAATGCAGAAAATTAATGGTGACCTGATACGATTACAGCAATAATAAGAGATCAGCATGCTTCACAGTTGCGCAATTCATGTCTTTTATGATTTATTTTGCTCTAATCCCACTAAGTGCTGTGCGATATTTGTAGAGAGTTACTGAGTGACTGAAAGGCAACAAGTTCAGTTACACGTAACTCCCATTTTGGAATTGATTTAGTTCTCTGGAGATGTTACGTGAAGCTTTATTTTAAGGGTAGCTACAAATCTCTTTTGTCTTAAGGGTTAATTGTCTAACAACATAGAAATTATGACAGGTACTTGTTTGGTGTCTTTTTTTCTTTGAGAGGATTACAGATTCTTAATTATTTTGTAACACCACCTTTTTCCGTCACTTTATTGAAATAACTGCTCTATTTCATTATCCTTGTAAGCACAGAGTTTCAGATGAAATGTTTGACTGACTGACTCTTCTCAACAATCTGTAAAAAACCTACTAGTTCTCTCAGCTTTGACAGTTTATGCAACAATCATGGCATACCCACAAGGTCAGCTATAATTCTCTGGAAACAAGGCCAGGAACATTTCTTTAAATTGTGTTCTAGCAGCCTACAAAGAAACATCATGTCCACATACAAAATGTTTCAATTAGACAAGGCTTGATTTCTGAGGCTCTGGTAGCAAATCATCACAATTTGTGTAGCTGAGGTGTGGAGACCCTAAATCTGATTCCAGAACCAGATGTTTTTTCCACGTTTTTTTAGCAGACTGGTGATTTTTAAACTGCAGATGCAAACTAGTAATGTAATATACATATTAGAGTGAGGGTAGAGAACTCCCTCAAAACCTTATGTAGAAAGGTGGCTGAATTCGTGACACTGAAATAGCAAACAAAATACACAATCAAATGGGAATGATCAAGATTTCTTCATTGAAAGTGTTTCTTTATTGAAGTCACCACAGGTATATTAGGAAAGAATTTGGGCCTCTGGGTTTTTGTATGCACTGCCATTTTTGGGAAGCTCAACCACATGCATTTCTGATTATTATTTTTTTTTCCTCCCCCCCGCTGTGATCATTTGTGACTGGGACAAAATGTGCTCTTTAACATCTATTGATTGTTTTATTAAAACAATAATAAGCTAGGTATTGACTTCTTGCATTTAATTTGTATCTGTGTATAACATGCTTTTTCTGCTTGAGGAGTAGGTCGTATGGCTGCTGAGGAAAACCTCAAATCAATGTTTTGGGAGAATAAGGGTCAAAGAGTGGGTAGACTTATTTTGCTGGGGGAGAGGGTAGATGGAGGGAGGGAACAGAATTATTACCCTTTCTCTTTAGAAAGCTATTAATTTTTCAAACAGCATGATGCATGCTTTGACTTTCTACATATGGGTTCTAGTAAAACAGAAAAGAAACCCACAAAGTTGTGTTTTGCAATACAAAATTAATCTTTGAGACTTCCCAGTGAGGCAAGAACTTATTTTTGTTTCTTTGGAAGGAACTAAATAGATAATTCTGTGGGTGAAACTTCCATGAATACTGGAATAAAAACTGGTTTGGTTACAGTGGATGTAGAAACATGAATACCCCCTAGTCAGTGTTGGTTTGATTTTTTTTTTTTTCCTATAAGTAATGTAATTTGTAGGACTGGTTAAAGAAACACATAACATACAATTTCAGATATGGGGAATCTGGAATACAGTGACTTATGGCTTTCAGAGTAAACCAGAACTTGCTACAGTAGTCTCATTTCAATGTAGTAAAATGCATGTGAGACACTGAGTTTGTCTATAGCTATTGCAACCATTTGATTGATGGCATGGGTAGCTTGTTCGTGCAAACCACGATACCAGCTGACACCTGCAGAGAATGACATTGATGCTTGCGTAGGGACAGGTAGAAACTTTTGTTACATTTTGTGCTCATACACAAATACCACCATAGTGATAAAAAAATTAAAAAAGCTAAAACTCTTCCCAGGCCAAGTCCCACTCTGTTAGTACAGCTGTGCCGTTTTACAAGCCCGTCTTTACTGCTTTGATTGGTTATGTTCTTAAAAGGCAAACACTACTCCCTTTGGAGGCAGTTTCGTAATCAATAGACTTCATTACAGGCAATGTTTTCTCCTTACTTTGTTCGTTTTATTAACCCTAGATGACTCTTGCAGTCTCTCGGGGATCTAATCCCTAACTCTTGTTGGATCGCTCCTGACCCACCCCCGCCCTTTACCATACATACTTTGGAGGTACTACACAATGCCCCCTAGCAAAAACTTTCAGGAATTAACTTCTCTTTGCGCTGTTGAGCAAAGAGTGCACTTAATTATTCATCTGATATACCTGCCAAAACTTTTTCTTTTTTTAATGGCTTTGCTTCCTATTCTCTTTTACCACCTCATCCCATTGGGAACAAACACAGAACTAATTTTATTTCAAATGTTTGGGAAACCAGAATGGGGCACAGGACTAGGTTTGGAGAATGCAATAAATATACAGCTGTGAAGGATGTTAGACTTCCAGTCGCCTTCCTAACCAGCACTTAAAAGCTCTTTGAGATGAGAAGCATGTACAGGTTAAACTGATGCAATACGGCGGAATACCAATTAACCTGTCTTTTTCTTTTATATTCTTTATTTGCACAAATCAATGGAATGAGTGAGTCCTTTTACAAAGATGAGATTAACAGGAGGTGATCCCGTATCAGTATGAAGTTAGATGTTTTAATTTTTTCCTCAAGAGTGCAGTAAACAGAGCATGGTATGTAAGGATTAGCTCAACCTGATATGTCTCCATTTATGAAAGATCCTTCAAAGGAAAATCCTGATGTAGTTTGACACAAAAATGCTGTCAGGAAGAAGTGCATTAAGCAATTTCTTTCCAATTAGTATATATTTATTACTTATATGGGCCAAAACATTTGCAGAAACATGTTGAAACGCTCGTTCTTTTTCTAACTTGCCTTAAAATCTTATCGTAGTGTAATCTTATTCATGGCTTCCTTTCTTTAATAGTATTTTTTCAGTTCATTTAAACTAGAAGCTATTATATCTTTGCTGATAATGGGAGAGTTCTGTGGTAGAGTACAGCTAAAACCAGAAACTGAAATGCTTGAATGTTCACCAAGATGGAACAAACTATTGGTGTCTTTTTCTTTTGTAATTAGAATGTAAATATTTAACCGTGTGAGAGATGAGAGAATAAGGAAATTAAAAAGCAGATTTCTTTCATTCTACTTCCTTCTGATCAGGTCAGAAAATGGCATAAGCTATTTGTTGTCTGACAAAGCAGAAGGACAAAAATCAGTGAATGAAGCTGAATAATTATTGATGGTGTCTGAAACATTGTATAGTTATTGCAGACTGACTCATGACATGGTTCCAGAAGAGGCCAAGCAGTTGTCTTATTCAGCACTGCCAAACAAGGCCAAACCCTGTAAATCTGCCCCTTGAAAGCAGTTTTTACAGTTCTGGACATAGTAGAAGTAGTTATTGTGACCCTTGTAACTCTTTATATTGTAGCAAAAGAAAAAATTAATACTACAGAGGAATTAAAATAAACTCTTCATGCTTTCTCCATATCCTGAAGTACTCATATCCCTGGACCTGAAAGGATGAGCAGCACAGGATTCTGCCTGCACTGTGCAGTGCCCCAGGTTATGAATATTTAGTAAGAACCACACCTGTTTCATACTTTACTGCTTTCTCAACGAAAAAGATAAAATTCTGTGAGCGTAACTATAGCAGTGTGATAAGAATGAGAGTGCTATGGCTACCAAGTTCCTACTGTACAATAAACTCACAGTATTTCCTCTAATGTCAAAGTTTCCCTCTCACTTAGAAATATGCATAAGCCTTATATTGTTCAGAGATTTGCTGATTGTTTCATTGGGCAGGAAAATGAAACAGTTAAAATATGCCCTTAATGTGGGATTTCGTACTTAGACCATTATTCCAAAAAGCCACTGGGAAATTTTCCTTGAAAGACCAATCTGCCCCTCAGTGACAGAAACCAAACAAAAAATCAGTCAAGATCCTGTTCATAAGCTTGTATAAAATATGACTCAGTATGTATGCCTCTATGAAATACATGATTAATTGTGTGGAAAGCTTTTACCCTGAAATTTGAACACTGCTGTGTGATGCAGGAAAGAGCATTTTACCTATCTGTGGGCTAATGATTTATTTAGAGCTTGGTGAAACATCTGTTTGAGGACAGTAGATGACCGCAGCTCATACAGCTGTGGGACATTAGCATTTCTATGTAGGTGGAAGCAGTTTATGTTCCAAAGAAGAATTCAAACTGTTTCGTGAATAAATAACTGGTACCATTTTTAGGTATCCCTCTTTCCTAATGGACCCCAGTGGGAGAACTTGGGCTTTTGAAAAGGAGAAAACAAAAGAAGTGGGGAGGTTGGAAGGAAGAAGTATTTGTGCCCAAACTGGGATATTCCGCTTGCTAATAGCAAACTTGAAGATCTTATAATACAGGGAAATGAGTTACATGATTGAAAAACATCATAGTGGCTTTAAAGCTCGGTACCACAATGTGAGAGAAGACTCTGGGATATGATCCAAATACCTTAGTGTGATTTTTTT